>OOFE01013253.1:0-19014 GCA_900323365.1 Monocentris japonica
GGAGTGACATTTTAGCTCAAAATACAACACACCACCAGACAAACACAACATGAAGGACGACATACAATGCAAAGCTACAGAAAGAGGGAACCCATGCAATGCAGAACACGTGTGAAGACACATGACACACTGCAAAGTACGAAAAACAAAACCAGTGATGCAAATAAACAATTTTATGAAGCAGCTGACCAAAATCATTTTTTTATTTATCTCAGTCTACTTCTCTCTCTCTACTTCTTCTACTAAGTTCCCAGTCTGCTACTCTCAGTTTACACTAAAAATAACACAAGCAGGCTTGGCACCAATATGCCATGGATTATCTGTAATAATATGTGACTTCCGACTAAAGCAACAAGCAGAATATTTACGCTGTTGCACCAATGATTATAAAACCTCTTGGTAGAGTATGTGCCAGTGTGTGCAGTCTGTATGCATGAATGTACTCTATGGGTGAGCTATAAATTCATCAATGATTTGATTCGATGTGGCAAACTGGATGCTTACAAGAAAAGAATACTGCGACAGAAAACACAGAAAACTGTTTGAATTACATAACTGCATATCATGGAGGAGTGTGCCTCTGTCTGCTATGTTATGTCAAGGCACAGTTATGAAACCGCTATTAAACTGCAGGGCTCCAAAGGGAGGCCATGGGCTTGATGCCGGTGAGCGATCTGTGTCAGCTTTAAAGCAGTGAAACATACAGATCGGCAGAAACACAAAAATCCTTGTCTGTCAGTTCTTCTCCAGCCCCTGTAGGCTCACCTCAGATTTCAAATGAAACTCTCTATGTTCAAATCAAATCAATAAGATTTAAGATTCAATCCATTGATCAACACCACAGGAGGTAATCAGTATCTTGAAATGCTGTTATTCAAAACAGAATGGCTTTATTTTTTAACTAATGTAAACAAATTAAAAAAAAAAACGTGGATATGTAGCACTGAAAGCAAAAATAAAGCAATGAGATTGTCGTTGTCATTTTGCAATACTGAGTGTCTCCTCCCCGTCATCTGACATCTGAGTCTGAACCACGGCAGGTATTTCATTATTTATGGATATGGATTGTGGATAGGTCTTTTAAGTCTCTATTAAAAGTGAAGGCCCAACAGCAAAAAGATTGACTGGATTTAGTAAAGTACACAGGAAAATGGTATAATAACAATAGAGATAATAATAAGATAATAACAATCAGATCAAAGAGAATCAGAGATGGAGTGAAGAATGACAGTGTTGTAAATATCTGGTGTCAACAGATATTTAAAGAGGCACCGCATTTCCAAATTAGTTGCAGCATAACACAGTAAACATTTCAGCCACCTGCCATCTGTGATTCATGATGCATTCCACAGGAAAACACAAAGTCATTTTCACATTTTAAAGTGTTCCTTCCCTCCTATGTTGTCAGATTTTTGTCCTTGCCTTCAGCATTGACCTTGGGGGTTAGTCAAGGGTCAGGAGTGCTGAGTCAGAGCCCGCGTGGCCTTTCATCCATCAACGAGTGAATTTTGGCACAATTTAGTGTGTGCGTGTGTGTAAGAGAAAGAGATGTGTGTGTGTGTGTGTGTGTGTGTGTGTGTGTCATATGCAAGTTTACTTTACAGTACCAATGTAACTTAATAGTGTGAGCTTGCCTGTGCAAGGTCTGGGTCAAATATCAGGGCAGAGCTGGAACATCAACACCCACCCACAGCTGATGAGACCTGTTCTAACAGCCATTAAACTCACAACTCTTCACTCGTTTCATCAGTCAGCTCGACCTGCAAAGGCCGTCTACCAGATGGATTACCGGCACTTATCGAAATCCTGATTCAGCTGAAACAATGAAGCCGTTTTTACTGCATTCTGTGGTGAATCAAATAAAGCACCACATGCCATATGTGAATACATTTCCTTCAATACTTCATGTTGTTCATATATTCATATTTCATAAGGTTTCATACTAGAAAGTAGAATAGATGACTAAAATGGGGTCTTACTCTTGAATCATGGTACTCTCTTTAAATATAGTCAACATGGCTGTAATACAATTTTGATGAGTGTTGGCATGTTTCATTGTTTCATGTGAGGATCTTTTCCAATTCTGTGGTTTAATGTTCAACATAAAATACTTATCATGTACTGTAGTTCCTTTAATCAATTACTGACAAAATGGTAGTGCAGGTAAAGGAGCATATTCCTGTTTTGTGGCTGCTGAAACGTCATCTGGTTGTTGTTATTAAAACGTGTGCGGCTGTACGAGCCTGGAATCAGTGATTGCCTTGCAGTAAAGACAAGTAATGAAATAAGATCAGCTATCTGAGTCCAATCTCTTCAAAATGTGCTGGAAGGGCAATTTTAGTGTCATAAAAAAATATGTGTTTGATTAATCTGAAATTCAGTACCAATTAGAAAAACATTACAAACTTCTCCGGGGACTCAGCAAGACAGTCCTTCCCAGAAACCTGGAACATGCAGCTGCAGAGAAAAATCAAATCGTGTTGACAATCTATTAAGTGTGACACAGCTCCAAAAAAAAGACAAAATCACTTTGCGCCTTACAGAATATTCTTAAAGGCAGAGCAGGTTGCTATGATAAAGGCTGAATTATGATTCACGCATTATGTCTGGAACATCTGAACCGTATATATCTGGTGAAAACAATTCAATACGAGCTTTGCTGGAGAGCTGACTGCAGCTCATTTATAGTCTTTTCAAACAGACTTTTCACTTCATGAGGAAAGTAAAAATGTAAGAATGTAATATAGGTTATATGATAGCTTATGCTTTTTCATTCCTAAATATGGAGGGATCAAATTTACAATGTGGATCGATTTTGAGCGAGGGAAGAATAAAGAGGGAAATACACAAGCAGCCTTGCAGTGATACTGCCTCTCTTTCTCTCTCTGACAATGTTTACCCAGAGCCTCGACTCAAACTGCAGAACCACTCTGTGTGGCAACCGGTGAACAAAATGGACTCTTAAAAGAAGGGAGAGATCCCATGGGAGGGGAAAAAACCAATGTGAGAAAGGAATTTTAAAATAGGAGAAATGTCGGAGATGAAAAATGAAAAAGAGAAAGGGTGCAAAAGAGAAAGCGAGAGAGGGAGAGACAGAGAGAGAGAGGATTGGTCGATAATTAAAAGGATCAGTGAGAGAAAAGTATTTACTTTCACAGAAGGTACACCTGTCGTTATGTTGGACTCTGTAATGGCAGTTAAAAAACACTGCTAATTGTGTCTTAATACTTCACTTGATCCAGGGACATGAATTCCTCTGCACTTTTTTCCACTAACCCTTATGTTTACAAAAATAGGAAAACAACAATCTGGTGTGACATCGTACTGTGTCTGCGGTTGTCTGGGTAGTCGGAGCAGAAGCTGTTTGAGACAGAGCTCGCTAATGAACACACTGAGAGCATCTTCCTTGTTATTGTTGAGTCTCTTTTGGAAACACTGCAAACCAGGACAGACTGGGGTGGGAAATGTAACTGAGGTTGTCAAAAAATCTTTCAGACTAGGTTAATTGCTCGGGGAGAGGGAACCGCATGATCATCATCAGAGGATGTTTTCATAACTTCTCTACAAATGCACCTGTTACTTTATTAGAGCTGGGGAGCGTTTTTGTTTGTTGTTTTGTTTTAGCCGAGGAATCCAGTTTACTCACCAGCGATGGCCATATAGGAGCTGACCCTTGATGGCCTGTACCAAAACAAGACTACAGACCATTTTGTGGCAGCTGGTCCTGAGGTAAAAATGAAATCCTTGTGCACAGTGTTCAGTAACGTACCTCTTAAGATGTGACTCATTTCATACTCATTCTCATGAAAGGTGTCAGTATTTCCGAGACACGGCTTTAAGGAGGTTTATGGGTTGATATGAATGAACTGCTGATATGTTCGGTGTGGCAGAGACGGTCTGGCTGAGGAGCGATGCTGCAGTGCCAGGCAGCAACAGATGGGCAGACAGACTCACCAGGCCTGAGACTTCCTCCTGGGCACGCTCTGTCTGGTCCACTTGGAGTGAGGGGTCAGGTGGTATATCAGCTGTCGGCAGATCTTGTTGGAGGACTTCAGGGAGTTAGTCTCCTGCAACACACAAAGGCCCATTAGTGGACAACTACATACTACAGATCAAGCTCATGTTACATATCACGTATCACAAGCCCCTACTATATACCAAAAACAAGCCATAGCCATTCACAAATAACTAGAGCTTCACAAGTTTTAGAGATCACTGGGAAGAAAATAGCCAACATGCAGGATATTTCTGACAAAACATTATGATTGTAGTAAAGGGCTACTTTTCATATGCCTAGATGTACTTATTTATTTGTTTGTTTGTTTGTTTGTTTAACAAGGTCAATGGGTAATTACATCAACTCCCCAAGAGTTAGCAAAAATGATACTTTTCTGTAGTCACTGAATAGGGGCCTGTCTCACGAAGTGGGATTAGTGGGTTAGCGAAAAATAGCAACACTAATGCTAATATGTTTACAAGGTGAAGATCATCTATCATCTAACTGCCTGATATCTGATCTACTTTTCTTTGGCCCTGTGAAAACGATTGTGGTGGAACTGGTTTTCACATGATCACAAACCTCACCTTCTAGTCCATTCAATACAATTCAAGCATTTTCTGCATCAAAATATTGCTATAGCATCTCTGTCAGTTTCCCTCTTCCCTCCTTGTTGCTCCATCTCTCTCCCCCATCCCTCTCCCCATTCCTCTGTCAAAGACTTTAAACGGATTGGGTTGAGCAGTGCAGGGTAAATCTAATTAATGGTACAACACAACAACAAGAAAGAGGCAATGTAGCGAAAGAGAAAAAAGACAGGGGCAATTTACCTTGGGGCGATTAACCATTCCCACGCCCACTTCTTCTCCTGTGCGACAAACAACATGCCTCATACTTCAAAACATCCAGTGGGATGACTGTAAGAACAGCATTACAGCCTCTGCTATGATAAGTTCTAGGAATAGCATCCACAGTGTGCAAGTATTCTTGGGCTTGGAAAAACGCTGTATTTTATTTTAAATGTGAATTGAGGCACTAAATGAGCAGAACAATGACTCTATGCATTGTTTAAAATGAATCAATGGTCTGTAAGCCTGAGTGCATCTACACAAAACATATTAAATGAACTGTGCACAATTAATTACCACGAGCTTCAAAACACACAATGGGCTCAGAGGTAAAATATCTTTTAGCATTCAATATGTCCTTTAATATACAATCTAAATAAAGCCCAGTTTGACTGAGGGGTACATTGAGCATTGCAGAAAGAACAGCTGGCAGCCGTCACACACTCAGCAAACCAACTATCTAAATCCTTGTCACGTTTGGCACAATATCCTGCCAAGGGTAGCCAGCCAGTCAGGAGAACTTCCCTGCCAACTTCTCCCTCTGCTGTCCCCAGCCTCAAAAAGACACCTGGGACACCAAAGCGAACAAACAACTCTCACTGTGATAAGTGATAGTCAACTGAACTCACTACATTAAACTGAACTTTTCTCTTCTCTTCTCAAAACATATAATTGTCAGTTTGCTAAGATAGCGACCATTTGTTCTGTGTTCTACAGCCCCAATTCATTTACCCTCATAGCTGCTTTTGAAATGTAATATCAATTTTACTTTCCACTGAGATTTGTCTATAGAACCTTTGGGCTATTGTCTCTCTGGAAATTGGTTGTACATGTTTTAGCCTCTAATTCAAAATGTTCCTCTCTTGTGATCCTTTTGAGTCCTAAGAATTGACTGAAGAGACGGCCCCCTCTTTAGTGGCTCACGGTGGAAGATAGGTGTCCAAAAAGTTAATCTTTGAATCAGTTGTTCCATATTAAACTTGATGCAGGGAGCCAGGTTATATATGTGGTTTGGATGTTACCAAATAAGATTCTTAACTTCTTTGTCAGAAATAAGTTTATTGTTATCTGCTAATTAAAGAAAATAATCAATGTCTTTTAAAAAAATAAAGAAAAGGTGGGGGTCACCATTTAGTTTAACACAGAAGTCACTGTTGGGCAGTTGGCGTTGTGCTTCCCTGTCATACATGACTGGGCATTGGGTCAATCTCTTCTTCCTTTTAGCTCTCAATTCGTTTTTATCAGTGACTTGATTTCCTGGATCCTCTTGTGTTGGTGGAGTCTACATCATCCTCTACCACTGTGATAAAGGATACAAGTGGGGCAGTGGTTGAGACAGAGAGAAGTCACTTTTGACGTCGGAAAATATGTGATAGAAGATCAGAAGTTCTATTGAAATATTATCTTCAGAGAGTGAAACTCCACTTTTAAGCCAAAGAAATTGGTAGATGTAGCCAAGAAAAAGGATAGTCCTTTGTTCAAGAATGCTCATCTCTGGATCTATTAGCTCTCTTTGTGTAACGCTAGGCATTGGGTGCTCTGATGTCTGTGGTGGTGCGGCATTTTCATTTTGCTGCTTTGCTCCTCTCTTGTCTCAGCATCAGAGTTTCAGAGTTTCAGAGGAACTACCAGTAGTCAGAGGGGGTGTCAGGAAATTGGACTGATTTGCACATTTGTCTTGGAGAGGCTGCTTTAGGCTTGTGGCAGGGGTACACTTTATCATCCTGATAGTCTTGGGCATCCATCTTGCACTTGCTAATCTTGATTTTATGCAGTTCTGTTTTATATTCTCAATAGAACTTTTCACTTGGTTCTCTAAGGCATCCCAATGTTCCTGTGTTGATGAGCTTTTAATGTTCTCATTCATTTGTACTTTCTAGATCCTTACTGAAATTATATCACCAAGACTTTGAGGTCAAGGGAAGCTCTGTCCAACGTCTCACACCATTTTTAGCTTTTACATATTCACTCAGTGTACTTCCATGGAAAGAGTTTTTTTTCCAAAACTTCAAAACTTGTGAAGACAGTTGTTGTTTGTGCTTTTATTTCTAAGTGTTCGGCTTTGTTACCGTCAGTTGTAGCCAGCCACCAATGTTGGCAGTTTTGGCTTTGTAGTAATCTAGATGGACAACAAAGATTGTAGTAATCTTTGTGCTTCATACTTGGCAAGCAAGTATAGTCAAAAGTACAGTAGTGCAAAAGTACTGCACTGCAAGTACTGCGCTTCAAAAGTAAATCAATTTGTAAAGTGCAGTGCAGACGTTTCCACCTACTATCAGGTCTTCATCAGTGTCAAAGACAATTCTAGCCACATACACATTAAAGTTTACAATGACAAATTGCAGATGATTACAGTGTTTGATTCCCTGTCACTCATTTTCTTAAGACATAGTTTAAATTACACTCTTCATATAGTCCCTCATATATATGTGAGTAGAATTAAATGTCTAAATGTTTTTGAACATATAGGAATGGTAATTTTGGATGAATAGGTGAATTTATCTTGCCTTTGCAACATATTATATACACTATACTGATATCCATTGAACACATACTTTTTGCATCATGTGATACCATCATGTGATGTTCTACCTGTCAGGCAATAATGTGACCAAAACACCTTCATTTACAGTAGTCCCTTTGTTTAGAAAGGAGTTATACCCTGATGAAGGTCTGATAAGCTGAAGCCTGCACTGCACTTTACACTTTTTTGCACAATAAATGTTTAACTAAGGATTATGATTCTTTTGGCATGTGGGTACCACACAGACTACTGCCTATTGGATATACTCCATCTATGCACCCACCAGAGTGAGGGCAGAGTGAGTAACTCAAATATTTTCCTCTTAGCTCCTTGCATATTCTGTACAGCCCCTGCAACTCACCCCGCAGTCCGCTTTGTCTTTTTTTCTCTTATTCTCTCATGTGATGCCCCTCCTTTGCTCTCTCCGTTGTCTCTCAGAAGCTGCCCGCATCCAGTATAAACCCCTGCAGCTGGATTATAAGCTACAAAGGTCCTCATCCTTACTTGTAATGTTGTGCTGAGCCAATCAGCTATGTCCAGTAAAATCTGTGACCTAGCTGACATGACCTAGCTCATGTCAGCACTAATAGTATAAGCTACCTCAACACAACAGATGTCAATATGTCATGGCATACTGAACATATTTTAGAGATACTGTGTCTTAACTGGGAAATGCATTCCATTATGCTAACAGTTAAATTCTTAACATTTATTTTCCCATGCATCCTTGTTTGTGAGTGACAGAGGAACATCATTTCTGTTGTGCTTGCATTGGAAAGCAAACTCAGTTTATTTTTCAGCAACTGATGCTCATTCACTTTTGTTGCATATTGAGAACTAGTAGTTATTCACAAAAACATGATAACAACTGTACACTTGTAAGCATGGCTAATATATGTGGGCGCATTTTAGTTTGCCACTATTCTGTTTGGGTTTTTGCTTCTTGTCCCCCAAATTCATGTGAAGACATCTAGCTCAGAAAAACCTGCCCTTTTGATAATTCCCGACAACCTGGATGTAACAATTAAAGCTTTAATTATATTGCATGCGTACCCTTTTTGGACACTGCATGTCCCGGGCTAGGCTGAGCAGCAGCTCATGAGAAATTGGGTCCACCAGGTTGAGAAAAGCTGCATTCTTGTACAAAATGTCATTGAGAGATGTTCCCTGGAGTCCTAAGTCCTGTGAGAAAAGGAAAAAGAAAAGGAAATTGTTCTGGTTAACTCTTAGTTACTGAAACTAATGAAAAAAAAAAAGCAACCACATACTTTTTTCATCATCTCCTTTCAACTTGCCTGCTTATCATGCTGCAAGCTGATAACGTTTTACGATCAGAGTTGTGTGCACAGAGGCAACACACAGCGGGGTGTGGGGGTAATTATTATGGCAGACGAAGGGCTGCGTGGTGGTTGAGCTGTTGGCTGGATGTGGGAGGGAATCAGGCTGGTAGGCTGGTTCTCACTCTTTATAGGGCCTGTGAAATCATGGCGCTCTTTTACAGAGTTGTGCTATTGCCCACAGGGGGTTTCATCATTTTCACAAACCATAACCCTAAACAATATGAACAAAATGCTATTTGATATAAGTTAAATGCACTCCTGCTTTCAATCCTCATTCTTCAGTATTCATGAGCAAAGGAGTGTGTGTGCGGAGTTGTTTAAGAAAACCAGGAACCGGGACACATCCCCTGTTCCTATACAATGTAAATATATTGAGGAAAAGGAAGCTGTACCTGGAGGTAATGCTCCCAGTGCCACTGTGTCATCCTCAGCCAGTGTTTGAGACATGACGTTTTCAGACACTTCAAATAGACCCTCCAGCAAGTAGCTACCAACATATACACACACACACACACACACATACATAGAAAAAGCAACGACAAGCAAACTGTAGGCAAGACATGCTTAGCAAGTGAAAACTAAATATTCTCAGGATAAAAGGTTGGCAGTGAGTAGAAGGAAAGTCAAAAGGAACTGAATTAAAGGAACTAAATTAAAACTCGTCACCTCTTCTAAGCCACAGAGTCAGTTTATAACTCTCCTACTTTCTCTCTCCTGCCACATAGTGTATCAGTGATGTAACTGCTGGCTATTGTATGTTAAGAATGGGAAGAACATCTTTCCACTGGCCCAGAAGCTAATCACCGCCTTTGTTTTCAGTGATGACAGCGTTTTATGATTTAGAAAACTCCACATGTAGAGGCTGTAGAGTCGAAGCTGAAAGCCCAGAGGTAAATGCAGAAAGATATGAACTGAAAATACATTGTAGCTTATGAAGAGAAGGCTGGAGGTTGAAGCTATGTAAAACATGCACTACGCTCTGACAACCCTAACACAGTGGAAGCAGAGAGGAAAACTCCCATCAGCACTTTCTCCTCCTCCAGCTTTCGAGTTGATTTATTACGGTGGAGCTCTGTGGGATTCCCTGACGCTGGGCTATCCTCCAGTTCAGCTCTCCCTCCATAAAAGGAAGCATGCTAACCATGTAGTGTAACCACGGGACCAGAAACATACATTGATTGTTGACTAGTTTGTACAAAATTGTGAGGGTTCACAGCTGCAACCCCTAACTAACCATATTCTGTAATCCTCACAGAGATTTCATCCCATGGATTAATTGACTGATTCCGACACACATATTGACAACATATTGGCTACATCTCTGTTTGACTTGTGTCTTCAGATCCAACTACAAAAGCCCTCTGCAAAGCTGCATATCTACTCTAATGTCTGCCATGTCACAAAAGTCTGAATAGAGCGATCAGAGTTCTGAATCTGAGAGCATCATCCCACATCCACAGCTCATTAGAGTCCAATTAAATGTACTGCAGAGTGCAGTAAATCTAGTCCTGAAGTCTCCTGCTACAGTGTAAGAAACATACCACTGTTAGGGGATTAAATGTTCTTTTATGGGCTGAGAAAATGTTTCTCTATGTAATGCCATGCAATTACTTATGTAACCCCATCAAAACCCAAGGTATAAGGTCAAAACTGCATGGTTGTCACACAAAAAATAAGGATGTTTTCCTATTTCCTATTCCTGAAAGGTTAACATTGTAACACGGTATTCACCCAACAGCAGCAAAGCTTTAGAGGGAATATCTGAAAAGTAGGACAAGGCAGATATGTCATCTTGCTCACATGAGATGTAAGAAATGGTATATTCTTGAGCAAAGCCCTGCACGCCAGTGGCAGCATCTAGATTGATTCAATACACTTGGAAAGGAAATCTTTGTTGTGCAATCAATTTGTTGGGAAAAGGGTAAATCGCACCTATTAAGCTCACATCTCCATTAATCTTGCTAGCATGTTTGATCTCCAATTACATTAAGGGAAAAACGTGACTTCTCTACTATTGAACCATTTTCCATTCTTTCCATTATAATATCATATGTAATAGTGTACAGCTAAATCAAAACATTGGTTAAATGTGGGAGCCACATTAGATAATATGCCTCACAAATTATATTACATTTTAAGTGTCAGTAGATTGAATTTAAAAACAATGTTTGGGCATAAATGAACTCCATGTTAAACTTGAATAGTTGTACGTATAGTTGTACACATATTCAACGGGTTGATTTTTCCCTCCTACAGATGCTCCTACATATGGACACATATCAAGACAGAATTAGATCAATGGCATCTGTTCCTTTGGAAGTACAATAATTACTCAAGATCTACTTCCTATACCAGCTATGCACTTAACACCAAAACCTTGCAGTTTTTTCACACCATCACAAAATGAAGAATTAATACATAAAACCTGGGCAAGTACAAATCAAAAATAACAAAAAATAGAAACTGGCATTACCTTATGATGAATTATAATAATAAAGTCACAAAATAACTAAAATCTGTTAAGTAGGTTTTTTTCAGAGGTGTCATGTAACAAGTAATGTTGAATAAAATAATAATGAGTTACAGTGGGCCACCTTAGACCTAAAATAGGTAATCCTACTAATACAGAGAGCACTTTAATTTTTGCTTTCTGCAACATTACACTTTGGTTATTCAGTGCACATGTTTTAGAGCTTAATTGATATGAGTATTTGCTGATTCTTTGTTTACTAATGAATATCAAGAAGATCCTAAACTAATTAACTTAATGGCCCAGAAGGCAGTCAGAGGCCAGTGTTATTGGTCTCTCTTTGTAATGACTTCCTCTGTGTGAAAGACGCATGCTCCAACATCCATCATCTCAAGGCGATAATCTCCAAATCCAGCCTTCCCTGAGAGAAAAAGCTGCTTTGCTGCTTGAATGCAAACAGGAGATCTACTGCCAGTGTTTTCAATGTGAGGCTCAGTGTGAAGTATTATCAGTCAGACACTTGTTCAGCCCCATACACCCTAACCATAGCAGTGCTCTGGATACACCCCTGTAAGCAATGGAGAGACTAATTCATGTCCTGTTAGGTAAAAGGGGATCGAATAGTCAGTACAGGACCTATCTGGCCAGATAACCATCCCCTTTCAGAGCAAACAGGTGGGTCATTTAGACAATAGTGAGGGGGCATCATTAGTGTTACTTTTTCACAAAAAGATCAAAGAAGGCTAACCAGGCCCTGTGCCTTCATGTCAGTCGGAGGACCCACTTTCTGAGGGATAATTAGATAGCCAATACTTCTGAAATTCATCAATACACAGGACAAGATGTTACTATCCCTTGTGCCATATTCCAGGGCAAACACTCATAGAGGCCCAATTCAGATATTATAAGACTGATACAAAAACCACCAAAGGAACACCATAGCAGATATCAGGCCACATCGTCATAAACCTACAGCATCATTTGTCGGGTGGCACCAGTCGCTAACTACCTAGTGTAGCCAGTAGCACGACGTGGCATCATTGGGGTTATCAAGTGGGCACCAATGTTTCGTTGAGTTAGGCCCACAACACCTCAGCTGGTGATAATAATTACCAGTGATACACTGCAGGTTGTTACATGTGGCTACATTCGAAATACAGTACTCAAGGTCCCCGGTGGGCTTGGTCACTTCATCTCTAGCTGGGCTATGGGATTATCCAGTGAATTGTCTAGTACACTTAGATATACTGAAATAAGCATACATCAGTGAACAGGCTGCTATTGCATTATACATATTTTGTGTAAAGGCATATTGCAGTTATCTTGTGAATAGACTTTACATTTTGCAGATTCAGTTTAACACCAAAACTTTTATGAGTTTATTAATTAGGGGTATACAGATCTACATTTCCTTTTCTGGTGTTTGTAAACAAAACAAACCTTTTACAGCCTACAGTTATTTAACACCCATATCTAGCTGCTATTCTGTCAGCCACATCAAGAACAAGGCTAATTCCCTACTATAATGAAGTCTAAAAATCTATTTTTGGACAACCTAGAGGACTAAACTTTTGTTTACATTCGAACAACGATTGATGCTTTTAATAACAAAGTTTCAAATACGAGCAAAGTTTTACAAATAGCCACATTCACCCCATCCATTACCAAATACTGTAACCCTTTACCTTCCTCAGCAATTTGAGCACTTCAGATGCTTGCTCTGTGTTCTGCTCTCGCAGAAGCTCCTGTATTTCCCGGATCCAAGCCACTCGTCTGACATAGGGGCTGTGGTTGGTTTTCCGCAGCATCCCTGGGAGCTTGTCGGACTTGAGCATCAAGGATGTCAACAAGAAGTCTCCGCCGACTCTACCTGCACTTCGCTCGGCTTCTCCGGAGCTGTCATTCCCCTGGCGTCTTCTTTTGGACAATTTGGGTTCAATGTCGAGACTCCTCTGTCTGCTCAACTTGGAACCCATCACTCCGGGGAAGATGTCTCGGCGTATTTGGAGATGAAAATAATGTGACAACGTGCAGTAGTAACATTACACTTAACTTGTAGAACGCACTGTATTCTATTCTACAGTTCTGTGAAGAAAGAGGTGGAAATTTGCGCATTTGCAAAACGTGTAATCTCAATAAAATGATATCCAAAAGTTGTAGCGTTACCCAGAAATCATCGTAATTTGCTCCGCCGTCCCCGCCTCTTGCATCTATCCATGCACTGCCTGAGCTCAAGACGCTTACAGCACTTGCCGTACTCTTGCTCGAGAGCCCTTCATCCAATCAGAGTGTGAGATGTTGTGCAGCCTGGGAGTCGTGTGAGAACTGCTCCCAGTTTAGTTTTGCTGTTAGACTCCATGTCATTAGACACGTTTTTTGCACATTTTTCAACCAAGAGACACCCGTGCACTCGCATCGACCAAAGTCGTCCCATCTTACTTTGGTCTTATAAGTAACTGTAGTGTTATAAGCAACTGGGCTTTATTTTCATATGTAGCTTGGACTACGTACAGTTTATAGGTTAAAATGGAATACTCTATTTCTGTGTTTGAGGCACTGAATTTAACTTTGAAATAAGGTAAGATGAAATGTATCTATGGGGAAATTGGGTCGTTGTAGCTACAAAAGTAATACATACAGAAGGGAATATGCATATACAATATAAACAGAAAAAAAACAACAAAAAAACAGTTGCGGTTATATATAAATATATAAAGCCGGAAGTTTAGCACACATGAAGTAGACTGTGTCTGTGAGAAATATGGGGAGAAGTATAGAAAAAAAATAAGTACACCTTATATAAAAATATGATAATAGAAAAAAGAACTATCAATATATATTCCAGTATTAAATTGTGGAACCATTATGAAAGTAGTTGAATATGTGTAGTCTGTAACAATGAGAAGGATATGGGAAACTGGAGAAGGCAGACAGGCCCTATGTGACTTTACAGCATACATGGTGTGAGAATGTGCATTGTCTTTTAATTGACAAGACTTTATTACCCTATAGGGACTTCGTTTTACATCACCAGAGCATTGAGAACAGTACAGCGAATGTGCAGAAATGTGTCCAAATTGGAAAAAAACCAAATAGTGCAGCAAATGACCATATACATGCAGATTAGTCCAGAGCATGGGAATGTAGAGAGCCGTCCAGGACAGCTTGTATAGACAGTGCCTCCGGTTGGCAGGGAGACAGGGGCCATTTGGACACTAAGCATTGTATATACTGCATGTCTGGTGGCGATCGGCACAAAAAGCACATAAAGACGTTTGTGTTGCACCTTGGGGGATGAGGCGGAGGCTGACGGTGCTCCGTAGCTGCATCAGCTCACCACAGAGAGGGTGGGAGTTGTTGTCTAAGTTGGAATTCAGTTTTGTACTCATCCTCCCCTCTGCTACTGCCTCCAGGTTGTCCAGGCTCAGTCCTAAAACAGAGCTAGGCTTTTTCATTAGTCTATCTTTCCTACATCCCCAGCCTTGATATTTCCCCCTCAGCACACTACTGTCTGTTGCATACGTTGAAAGGTTTGAGTTTGCCCCCTCCCTTGTACAGTGCCTCCATGTTGCTTGTTGCCCTGTTGGTCTTTGTAGTGGTGGACAGTCTCAGGTAGGGGGAGGGGCCATGATATAGTCAGCCACATTGTTGTTGTCAGTAATAATAATAATAACTTTATTTGTATAGCACTTTTCAGACACCAAGTTCACAAAGTGCTTCATAACAATACAAATAAAATAATACAGAAACAATAAAACATGAAAAGATCAAAAGAACACTAATACATTAAAAAAGGAGTAAAGCAGCAAAAAGGCCACAGAAGGAGCCAATCGACTACAGTTTAAATAAATGTGTTTTTATGCTCTTTTTAAAGGTATCAATTGAATCAATTGCTCTCAGGTTTTCTGGAAGAGAGTTCCAGAGTTAAGGTCCATAGTGGCTGAAGGATGATTCTCCACTAATTAGATGTGTTTTGGGAATATACAGTAGATTGCTGTTTGCTGACCTGAGGGATCTATTTGAAGCATATCTGACAATTGTGTTACTAATATAGGCAGGGGCAAGGTTATGAAGTAACTTAAACACTAGAATGAGAATCTTGAAGTAAATTCTTAAAGCTATCGGCAGCCAGTGAACTGTTTTTAGTACTGGGGTGAAGTGCTCCCTCATTCTTGTACGAGTGAGAACCCTGGCAGCGGCATTTTGGACTCATTGCAGAGCTGCTATGGAGTTTTTTGGTAGACCACACAGGAGAGAGTTACAGTAGTCAAGTCTTGATGACACAAAGGCATGAACAAGTTTCTCACAGTCAGCTGTGGAGAGCATCCCACACACTTTGGAGATGTTACACAGGTGATAGTATGCTGTTTTACAGATATTACCGATGTGGTGCTTAAGACTGAGATCACTGTCTAAGAAGACTCTGAGATTCTTGACATGGTTTTTATGATTTAGAGACAGGGAGTCAAGATGAACCCATACGTTCTGCCTGTCTTATGTTTGTTTAGTTGTAGGAAGTTCTGAAACATCCACGGAGTACTTTCATCGAAAACACTGTAGTAATGAGGTAATTGATTTTTTGGCATCTGGCCCAAGTGACATATATATCTGTGTGTCATCAGCGTATTGATGAAAGAATATATTGTACTTATTAATAATGTCAGAAAGTGGAAGCATGTACAAATTGAATAGAAGGGGACCTAAAACTGAGCCTTGGGGCACCCTGTATGTTACGGCCTGTTGTTCTGAGAAAAAATTGCCTAATGCAACATAGTAGTCCTGGCCAGTTAAGTAGGACCTGAGCCAGAGAGGCCAATCCATTTGTGTAACCTGTCAAGTAGAACCACATGATCATCTGTGTCAAATGCAGCACTGAGGTCAAGAAGAATAAGAATGGACATATTTCCTGAATCTCTATTTATTTTCAGGCTGTTTAAGACCTTGAGAAGTGCTGTTTCTGTGCTATGGTAAGCTCGAAAACCAGACTGGTATAATTCATTCAGGGACCCTGAGGATATCAAATTGCAGACCTAATGGATGATGGGCTGGCTCAGAGGCTGAGTGGGGGTGGCCTAGTCTGTAGAAGATTGTCCAACTCCACCAACTTTGTCCTGAGGTCAACAGCGACCTGGTGGATAGGGGAGACGGGGGGAGGGGCTTGGGGAGGTGAGGTCTGAGGGGCAGCCAGGTTTCTCTAGGCCTGGAGTCAGGCATAGAACTGGGTCAGAGGAGGGGGAGTGGGGTTGGTATGGCGTGGAGTAGGGAGAGAGAATGTGCTTATTAGTGACCCTGGAAGGAGTAGTTGTGAAGGACATAGATAAAGTTGGTCTCCCTATCCAATTTTGATGAATGCCCTCCAAAGTGATTTCTGCACTCCCAGAAAAGGTTGAAATTGTCAATAAAATGTACCTTGTGAACAGCACAGGCTGATGCTAGCCATGTATTAAGGCTAAGTAGCCTGCTGAAAGATCCAACTCCTCTGTTGAATGTCGGAATGAGGCCTGAGATGAATTTCTGAATAGAAAGCTTTCCGAGTAGTTGCAACATGTGGGAGAAGTCATTTTTTAATAGTTCAGACCCATGTGTTTTCTCAGGGAGGATGTCATATGATCCTGTCATCCTACACCACACCTCCTTCACGCTTTTTCCCCGTAGTTTGTTCTCAACCCTCTCTTGGTAGGTATTCTTTCTATCATCTGTCTTCTTTTTCAACTCTTTTGGACAGACTTGGACAGCATTCTTTTTCCTGTAGATAAGGGATTTAATTTAAACATAAACCTGCATTATGTAACTTTATGTACTTTAGTTGATGGTGAATCCAAGAGGTAACTGTTTGCAGCTTTGTTTGGTTTGCTCGGTTTGCTCATGGTAAATCCAGTTTTCTGTAGCAATAGTCGAGGTGCTAGCTGTTCCGGAGCTGTGTGCGTTGGGCTTGTCACTTTCTGTGCTTGGAGAAAACTTTCCCCGCCAGTGTACCTCCACAATGTCATTAGGGAGAATGGAACGCTTCTGCAGCGACTCAATGAAGGGGAGGCCAGTCTTCTCTGTTGTAGCCCCACTTCATGAACTAGACTGATAAGGCGCTTGTATTTTTACATTGCATAATAGTTGCATAATACAGGTTTAAATATAATACTTTTTTTTAGCAGTCACGTCACACCAATATTTACACTAGACCAGTGTTGAATCAGGCAATATAAGGCCTACTTTGTTCTTGCACCACACTCTCAGCTTTCTAGAGTGATCTATTTGCCATTGTCCAAAGACCCAGGCCATTTCTAGTTAATCTTTGTCATGGATATGTTTAAGTATCACTACAGATAAAGAACCATTCATTTGTTAACAGATCATTCATCCAGGGGGACTGTTATTCTCTCTCAATTTCGGGGTCATGCAATTGCTCAATGGTATTTTTGGTGGTTATGTGAAGATTAAATACAGATGAGCAATTATTTCACCCATCAAGGTGATAACTTGAATGTCCCCTAGTGTTCAAACATCGCTGCATACCTAAATTACCACTGAGGTAATTTATGGAGGGGTGTGTTAAAGTTTAATGGTTTAATGGTAGTTAAACACATAGAGAGCCTCAGTAGGCTTATTGCCTATGAACTGCTGAACTTGACTACAGGATAGTGTTAAACACACACAGTGAACAGCCTGTTGCAGAGGCCCAGAGAGAAACGAAGGTAAGAGAGATTTAAATGGTTTTGTTCTACATATGAAACTGGTCAGAATTTATGTTATTCAGCAAATTTGTCCCTTAAGGCATGAGGACAGGGACTGGTTTGTGTCCCAGTCAGCCTGGCCCAAATCCTTTGGCAACTAGAGTCGGGCAGGTTGGTGTGTGGGAGACTGTTCTTGCTAGTCCCTGAGTTGGTACAAAAATTAATTTGAGAAATTGAGAGCTGTGTCTGTAGTGAAATCAGTAGAACATTAACTAGATCAAAAGGCAACAACTTGAGATGAACACTATTCTATTTTATTAAAGCCACTCTCTGCATATCCACAACATTCACTCAAGTCATTTAGATTTTGCTGTCAGTTTCCCATATGGCATTCTTCGAGTTTCATTCCAAAGTGAGATATTCACCATTTGACAAAAGTGAAACTTACTCTTATAAAATGATTGATAGCAGCAAATTAAAATAAATGATGAAACAAATATTTCAGTTTTTCAGCCTGTTTAGGGTAGCTTAACTCACATGTCGGCTGGGCCTCATTCTCTTCTCTCTCAATTGTAAAAAGTTTGAATTCATTGTCATTGTCATTTACTAACCAACTGTCATTCACCTTTTGGTTTGGAGATCCCTTGGTGTCCTAGTTTACTATTTATAATTTAGATTATGTCCTTTGAGATTTCCAGTACAGTTTACATTGTATATTCCTCCTATCTCTCACACTGTAGCTGCAATGTCTCACTACAAGGGAATGGTTATGTCAGGGTATACATGATCTGAGAATTTAAAACAAAGTTCTGTATAAGAGGAATTCCTCAGGTATGTGTGTCATAGAGTTTGAGAAACATTGTACAGTTGTCACGGTCTCGCCTCTAGCCCCCCCTTGTGTCTCCTGTGTTCCTCACTCCTCCCTGTCACCGGCTCATTACTCCTCCCCCCCTGGCACACCTGTCCTCCATCAGCTCGTCACCCCACCTGCATATAAACCCTGGCTTTCCTCTCCTACGTTGCCATATTGTCTTATGTCTAACATAGCCTTCCAGCGGTTTTCCTCGTGGTTCCCCGGTTACGCGACTCCTGCCTTGCCTGCCTTATCTACATCTGACCCTAGTTACTCGGACTACTGCCTTGCCTGTTCCCTGTCTGTTTCGTCTG
>OOFE01013253.1:19034-33962 GCA_900323365.1 Monocentris japonica
TCCCGCCTTGCCTGATCCCGCCTTGCCTGATCCCGCCTTGCCTGATCCCTGTCTGCTTCGTTTGCATCCGATCCTGGTAATCCTGACCCCTGCTTCGCCTGACCCAGCCTATCTGCCTACTCCCATCTCCGGTGTTCTCAGCACAATAAAGTTAACCTTTTGCCTGTCTCAGCCTCTGTATTCTGTGCCTGGGTCCGCCTGTGAGCTAAACGTAACAACAGTATTTTTAACAGCATTTAAATTAAAGTTACTGCAACTGCAGCAGGAAAGATTAAAGGAAACAACTGTTTCCTTTGTGCAGCTCTTTGTGGGTTCATATCCATAGGTTTTAAAAAAGGAGTGATATGTTTATCTCTTTGCAGACTTTAAAAATGATTCCTTTTGCTATAGGCATGGTCCATAAAACTCTAGTTGTGGCTCTGGCGGTGCTGCTGGTGGCAGCGATCAGCACTTTTGTGGGTGTCTTCTTTGGGGTGGGGAGCAGGACGCCCCAAACTGAACACTCTTACGCCAGGGCAGCTGTGGCAGCAGATGCTGGACGATGTTCAGAGATCGGCAGGTGAAACCTCAAACACAAACTGACACTTTCACGATAGATGCATACTTCCTCCCAGCAAATGTAGACACCCAGACACAGGCGTGCATGCCAATGTGCAGACATGTATATGTGCTTGGTTTATTCTATTTACTGTATGCCTACAGTGTCTTAAGGTCTTGTATCAATCCCTCTGCCCCCCCACTCCTTGTGTGTAATTAATATAACCACAGAGACACACTGAAGAAAGGGGGCTCTGCCGTGGATGCGGCTATAGCTGCCTTGTTGTGTGGTGGCCTAATGAATGCTCACAGTATGGGCATCGGAGGAGGGCTCTTCTTCACAATCTACAATGCAAAAACTGGTACTTTTCCTTACACCTACACTCTACCATACACCTCTCTTAGCTTCCTCCCTCCTTTCCATTTCTACTGACAGAACAACTCCACACTGGCTATACTGAGTAGGGCATGAACACATACTTTAATGAAATACAACAGCCTGATCAGCAATAACTAAAGCATAACTGCATTTCCTGATGTCCCCATAGGGAAAGTAGAGACCATTGATGCCAGGGAGACAGCACCACGCAATGCGACAGAAAACATGTTTGGGAACAGTACAGATTTATCCCAGAAAGGTAACACTTAACCTTATAATAATATCACTCACAGAAATGTCTTCATAATTTCTATGGCAATATAATTATCTCTCTTTACTTGGTTTCCATGGTTGGTAGGAGGGTTGTCTATTGCCGTACCAGGGGAGATTCGAGGATATGAGATGGCATACAGACGTCATGGCAAACTTCCATGGAAAGAGTTGTTCCAGCCAAGCATTGAGCTGGCACAAAAGGGCTTTCCTTTGGGCAGGGCACTGGCCACTGCTATATCCAACCACAAGAAAACCATCATCAGTGACCCAGCCCTATGGTAAGTAGCATAAATTATAAGTATTAATTCTAAGGATAAAAGGCATTGATTGAGTTATTGCTGTTGGATTTACAGTAAACGCTGAGCATATGATGGGTGTCTGATTATGTTAGTATCTTGCATGACCTCTGTCTCTCTTTCAGTGAGGTATTTTGCGGGAAATATGGTGATGTCTTAAAAGAAAATGAAACCATCACATTTTCCAAGCTTGCAGAAACGTATAGGAGAATAGCGGAGGAGGGTCCCGATGTATTCTACCAGGGACAAATGGCTAAGGACCTTGTGACTGATATACAGGCATCAGGTAGTATTATTTTTATTTCCAAGAAGGCTTGCAGCATTTGTTCATATGAGGAATCTGCATGACTCTATTCCCAAAGTTCTTCCTAATCAGGTCAGAATATCAGGAAAACTGCACTGACTATCTTGAATTGAAACATATTGAATTAAAACAGATACAGCCAGCAAATATATCCAGTGGCTCATTCGTTGTATTTATTCACCTAAATTCTGATCTCAATAAGACCCATTCAACAAAATTCAGAGGACCATTTTGGACTCCCATAGCAAGCGCAATAACAAGTTTAAGACTTAAAATGCACCATCTCTTCTCAAATCTAATTTCCATTGCAAGGAAAATATATATTTCTGGTTTTGGCCAAGTGTGCATTTACAGTATTTTGTTAATCTGTGTTTAGGTGGTATTATCACGCTGGAGGATCTTAAGGATTACAAGCCTCTCTTGGATAAAAACCCTATACAGGCAAATGTGGGGGAGTACACCATGGCTGTTCCCAATGCCCCCGGTAGCGGCCCAGTGCTCACCCTGATATTACATATCTTGAATGGTAAGCCTTGATGTTTTGTTCAAAAACCATACTGTGTTTACTACATCAGCTTTACTATGAGGGACTTTCACACCCTCATAGTAGAAGATACTGTCAGCAGTGTTGGGAAAGCGACTTTGTTTTGCAAGCTACCAGTTACAGTGCAGTACAGTTGATGCAGTGTCATATCACATGACTGCAACAAATACCACTGACCTGGATGTTAACAAAAATTGCATTGTATTTGAAATTAAGTGCAGGAAATGGTCACACTGTTTATATTTCCCACACAGACTCTCGTTTCTGGCAGGCATCTAGTTTGGGGTAAAATAGGAAAATTCTATTCTTTTACAGCAAAATAGTTGGTAGATGCAGTAGTTAACTACAAAAAAAATAAGCTACTAAATAAGTTTAATTACATGTAGTGAAACTTCTCGCGGGACTGTAAGCGTTGCTTTTGATTGAAGTAATTAGGATCCAAAGGTAATTGCTGTCTGAGTCTTCGCACCTGAGAGGCTCAGAGAGTCTGATGCACTGTCAGCAAAGTTCATGATATCAAAATGTTTCTAATTGACATTATGGCTACCTTCTGTCTTCATCACGCAGAATAAAGTAACCACGCCATATGGGCACTGACCACTGATTAAGCAGAAACTGGTCTATTCCAGAGCTGTTACTATCTAATACGAGCTAATACTATCTGTCCATGGTGCAGACACTTTCTCTCCGGTCTTCAGCTAGTTTTCAGTACAGTGACAGTGTTTGCCTCTGAGGATTAGATGAGAAACTTTATTCTAAAGCAATTAATCTCTCTGAACCTTCTCTTCGACTGGCTGGCCATCCATTCACTGTGGCCCCCTGCCTCACACACTAACACTAATCTTACCAATTTACCTCTAATTGGACACAGTTGAGTGGTGGAGGCATCGAACACATATGTCAGTGACTGCCCAAAACTTTCATCCTGCTGATTTACCATGACTTCTGCCTCTGCTCAACAGCTCAAAATCATCAAACCAAACTCTCCCGTTCCCTCAGCCTCCCTCCTCTTTTCCTCCGTGGCTGTCAGCTCATACAGCTCTAATACCCATGGTCTGGGAGTTGAAGAGAGAGGAGCTTTTAGACTAAATAAAAACACAGGAATGGGCTGAGTCAAATCCATTTTATCTGTCTCCTTTTTGAGCCGAGCAGTAAGCGTATGGATCATCTGAATAAAGACAGATGAGCGGGCCATGGTAAAAGTGTAGCTACTAATGAGCGTTACATTTTCCACAGGGTACAACTTCACCTCAGATAGTATGGAAAGCCTTGAGAAAAAGGTTCTAACCTACCATCGGATTGTAGAGGCCTTTCGCTTTGCTTATGCAAAGAGGACGTTGCTAGGAGATCCGGACTTCCTCAACATCACGGATGTAAGGCCATGGTCGCCACTTTAATTACATTTAACAGTTACTTAATACTTTACTCTCAAACACTATGTGGCATTAGACTTCTCTGACAATTAATTATTTTCATGTCCCACTTTCCTCTCCAAAGATCATCCAGAATATGACTTCAATTTCCTTTGCCAATGGCCTCCGTGAAAAGATTACAGATGAAACCACGCATCACATGAACTACTATGAGCCAGAGTTCTACATGCCTGAAAACCATGGGACCTCACATCTCTCGATAGTAGCAGAGGATGGAAGTGCTGTGGCAGCCACCAGCACCATCAACCACTAGTATGAAACTGGTAGTAAACATCTGCTAGCATAGTGTTGGTCTTGTGCTCATAATTACTCTCATACCTTAATGATTGTTCTTCTCCCCCAGTTTGGGCTCCAAAGTCATGTCCAAATCAACAGGAATAATCCTCAACAATGAGATGGATGACTTCAGCTCCCCCCTCATCACCAATGGCTTTGGAGTGCCTCCGTCACCTAACAACTTCATCAGGCCAGGTTAGAACAAGGATAACACCTAATAGACAGCAATAAAACTGTAAAATACATTGTCTCTCTGTTTAACACATCACACAAAGGTCCGTCATCTGCTCCTCTGTTATTGCTTGTACACTATATTGCGTATTGCTTGCAGTGGCTTTTAAACAATGATTTCATGTCCAAAATAATGTAATTTAACTCTCAGAAATATCAAAGGACATAAACCCGGTTGTTTTCAACTGTTGTTCCAAATTTAAGTTACTGTTAAATTCCTTTTTTCATT
This sequence comes from Monocentris japonica, assembly GCA_900323365.1. Lineage (NCBI taxonomy): Eukaryota > Metazoa > Chordata > Actinopteri > Trachichthyiformes > Monocentridae > Monocentris > Monocentris japonica. Next base: position 23,537 of record OOFE01013253.1, read on the forward strand.
AACAGGGAAAAGGCCCATGTCTTCCATGTGTCCAACCATCATGTTTGACAAAAGCAACAGAGTTAAGATGGTGGTGGGTGGTTCAGGAGGAACAAAAATTACCACCTCTATTGCCCAGGTAAGCCAAAATGTTCCTGTTCCTTTCAGTCATAAGTTGATACAACTAGTGAATGACATTCATTATGTGTTTGTTCTAAGAGGATTTGTAGCTTGCATTCCTTTAGATATTCTTGATACATTTATGGACACCAGAGTTACCTGGATGTGCAGGTGCTCCTATCTCATAGATGACATTCCCCTCTGTCTGCACCTCAATCATTACTGGCTTACTTGTTGATATCATAACCTTTTAACCAATAGTAGTATTGGAAGTAGTGTAATCCTTTCTGGGTTTAGAGTTTTTGGCTACTGAGCTGCAGATTCAATAAATTGTGCAACTGCCATTCTCCCGTTCCTGAGATCTAGAACAGTAGCAATTAGTATTGTAGTAATACTCCAATAATACTACTGTAAACTTCAGCAATTTGAGTTTCTCCACAAATACATTATTGCAGTAATCTTTGGCTGAATGATTTGCTGTTCTGTAGGTGATTCTGAAAGTACTGTTCTTCAACTACGATCTGAAGAAAGCTGTGTCAGATCCAAGGCTCCACAACCAGCTGAGTCCCAACACCACTTCAGGAGAGCCTGGCTTTGACGAAGTGAGTGTCACAGACAATAAACAATACTGCTGTACTTGACCGAGACCAGGGTGGTGTAGGGAGACCGTCCCTCAACAAGAAAGCCTGGGTTCAAACGTCACTTGACGGCAGACATCTGGCCATCTGAAGTGACCCTGAGCAAGAGTCTCTAGCTCTCCAGTTCAATCACTACCAGTTCTGTCGCTGACCCTGCACTCTGTCCTCCCTGTGGGGGGAAGCAAGGGACGTTTCCTGATTTTTTTTTATTATTTTTTTTTAATTTTTTTTTTAGCTGATATTCTGCACCATCTGAAATACAACTGATTATCTCTAATCTTAGATACAATGAAACAAAAAAAAGTGAATGCATTGATTTTGAAAGACCTTTTAAATCTTTCATACTCATTTCATTCATACTCTCTCAGTGCTCAATGCCCAATTACATGTGATAGTGATACCCTAAATGGTTCAAAAACTATTTTTTAAAGATTTAAACAGTCGTTCTTGCTGCTTTGTAAAAGATTGAACCTCCTCCTTCTCTTGCTTACAGAGGGTGCTGCACGGCTTGGCACTGAAGAATCATGAGATAGAGTTGCTCAAAAAGTCAGGAGCAGTGGTGCAGGCAGTGGTTCGTCATGGTGACCGGCTCCACGCTCAGTCAGACCCTAGGAAGTGGGCTTATGCCGCTGGGTACTGAGATCAAAAACACTCCTCTGATAATGCAGACATGGCTATGGGAAGCACTGATACAAGCTGAAAGGTTACAGACTTCATAAAGAACCATTGTCAGTCATCACATTCACCAACTTTTGTCAGTATGTTGAGAATCATGTCCAAGGCCTTCATAACATACAAATCTGAAAACAGAACATTGTGAAATTACTCAACAAGTACCTCAGTGTGAAATCCAGATTATTAATTCTCCACATGTTTATTTTGTGCTATGTGCTTCTACTGTATGTGATCTTATTATTTCATGTTAATAGGAAATGTCAGATTATTTACAGTATTTATCAAGAGATTGTCATCACAACTTGATCTGAAGTAATTCCTCTCACTAGATTGAGATACTTTAATATTTTCCAGACTTCAACCCTGGAACAATGACCCAAGGGTTAAGTACAGAAATCACTGGTAACGCCAATGGATTCAATTATTACTGCGACTCAGGAAATACAGTGTTTGTTCAACTTGTTTCAGTCATACAATAGCATGCTGTTTATGCTTATTTATTAAGGACTTTTGATCATTGACAGTGTAAAGCTGTGTCCTGTTATTTTTGTCCATAAAGATGAATTACTGTAGGATATCAAGGACAATTTGAACTGAAGTTCATCTAACAGCTGAAATCAGGGGTAAATAATTAACTGCAGGTGAAGATAGCAATTGTGCTATCACAGTACAGAGGAAGTCATGTTACAGTAAAAGACAGTAACATTTCAAGGACAACCTCTCCTACGTAGTTTATGACTGACAGTAATTTCCCACTAATCAGAGTGCAAAGACCTCTCGTAACCTCACAACAACATAACAGCTGTTGCAGCTTACTATACAGGGGTGGGTTTCCCGATGGCGATTGATCTTGAAAATTCATGTCATACATGTCATACGCACAGTTTCACAGCAGTTCTTCAAAATTTCACACAGTATATCTCAAAGCGAAAATTTCAAGAGATACTTAGTGAACCCCGCCCATCGTCAGTTTGAGATCCAAGCACAGAGGATATAGATATGATATGATATATGATATGATATGATAGAGGAATCATCGATTTGCTGATTTTCTACACAACAATGCACTTCCTCTTGTTGCATGTAGAGTTCGAATGTAAACATTTATTTAACTAGCACAAGTAAGATGTTTGATTTGATTTGATTCAATTTGGTAACATTATATGCTTCTGAAGTGTAGAGGTCAGAACATGTGCTTGTACATGTAACATAATGGGTAACACACAGCACTACTATCATCAGTAGTCGGGGCTCAAATCCCACCATGGCCACTCAAGTCTGTGTAAACATTGTATGCACATAAAATAAGTAACCAATTTAACTTTTATGGCAAATTTGTGCAATGTTTTAGGACAAGAGTCATAGAAAGGTACTGCTAAAAGGTTAACTGATAATATACTTGACACAATGGATTTTGACTGCATTCATATAAAGAAACAGAAAAATTTCGTGCCAACAAATTTCACTTTGTCCAACATAATTTAACCTGAACCATGACTTGCTCATCAACCGAAATGTGAAAATCCTGCCACATAATTATCCAGTTAGACTGGCAAGGGTCCAGTAGCCTATAAAAACAGGTTCACCTGAAGTTTAGTTCCTTGCTTACATCAACATGGAAGAAGTGTTGAAATCCAGTGTTAAAAATATAGATTTATATAGCGTTTGAATGAAAGGTTATATCAGGAGGCAGTATCTGTACCATTTCAACATGATGCTTAGTTTTCATGGCCATTGTTTAAAGACATTGGCTAATATTGTGATACTAAAGCTATGACGCTACAACTTATCCAGATTAACTCTTTTGTCACGTAATAAAGACAGCAGTGCCTCACAGAGAAGAATTTGCACATTTTCATAATTCACATCTAGTGCCTTGGAGGAAAACAGTTCAGAATCCACTTTAGAAATCATTACTAATTCATAAGCCTCGCTGTTGAAACCCATCTCATTACTCTTTACTTTGTCTCAGTCCAAAAATGCTGCTCATGTGCTGCTCTGGCATAAGGCAAACAGGAAACCATTGCTCATCTTACTACACTAACAAGGGGTAAATGTTTAAGGTGCTGAAGGTTACCAGCTGAATTAGACGGGTGTTTGGCTTTCACAAGATATTAACTCAAGCGATGTTCAGTCTTCTCGGAGTTTCTGGGTGAGGATGAGAGACTCGTCTGTGTTGAATACTTGTCTGTGTTTTGGACTTAATGGCATTGTGTTCATAAAGTCAGTACCCAGCTGCTTGGCCCATCTTCCTGCTGTCCGATACAGCTGTAATGCAGCCATTCTCCTTCGCCACCGCGTTGACCACATTGAAGAAGTACTTCCAGTCCTCCACTCTGTGTCCAAGAGCTCTCAGGCCATCTATCACAGACTAGGAGCACATACAGTACACACACACACACACACACACACACTATTTATTCATCCCTCTTCAAATTCACAAACGGATTCCAAGTTAACTCTGAAACTACTCATTACATGACTTACAGTACAGTTAACCTGTTTGCCATTATTGGACAGCAGGAATGAGAACATAGATGGTTTACCTGATTAAAACCAGGCTCAAACTTCAACGTGTTCTTGGCATCAACAAATATTATCGGGACAGCAATGGCATCGCTCAGATTCATCCCCACCCACAGGTAATTTATTATAGACTGCAAAAATAAAACCAGTACGTAAGTAAACAAGTAAGCAAGCGAATAAACAGATACAGACAGATAGACAGACATATACACAGACCGACAGAATGACTGAATTCACTTGACTTACCATAGCCATTGCTGTGGTGATCATGCTTCCCCCTGATCCTCCAATTACAAGAATTCCTCCAGACTCAGACTCAATTATTGTTGGAGCCATTGAGGAGGGAGGCTGTTCACCTAAGACAAAAAAGACACCAAATTAATCCGAAAAGAAACTAAACGGCTGCATTCAGTCATGTCAATTTAATGGCCGTGGAGTGAGAAGGTGATTTGAAATGGCTATTTTTACAGAGAAGGCCATTACTGTGACTTTACCTGCCCTCACTCCATCTGCTCTCCCACAAAAGTCAGCCAATTCATTGTTGAGAATGATGCCTGTTCTGGGGGAGTAAATGGATGCACCAAACCTGTAGGAACAATACAACATAGTCAGCTGAGGGCAAGTATGGAAAAACAGTGCAGCTGATTTGTTTTCCCTCCAGCCTTTCCATCAAGTTAATATTTAGAGGCATTTGATTATTGTAACACAGTAGATGCAGTAATCTTCTGTTTAAAGAGATCATAGTATTTACTAAATGAGGTTTTATGCTCACATGTGGTTAATAGTGCTTGTGACAGAGACAGCCAAACCATCTTCAGCCAGGACAGACACATGCGTGGTCCCAATGTGATCAGAGGACGGCTTGACATTGTAGTATGAGTCTTTATGGGTACGGTTTGTGGATATCATTTCCCTGATCCGATCCGTGAAGTGTGGATCAATCAAATGTGCAGCACTCTATGAATAAAGAATGCCATGTTGATACATCTTTGAAATCAATATAATGACATAAAGGGTTGGTGTAAGACCTCACAGATATACCCACCTTTCGGTCATTGAAGACAGGATCACAAATGCTGCCCCTTTGCCCATTAGCAAATTTAGCTGCTTCTACATAACGCTGGTAAGTTTGGATCTTCTGGTCACCATCCATGGAGTTTGGAGATAAGTGGAACCCTGAGGAAAGGTGGTCACAACTAACATTACAGCTATTATCATCTATGATCCTGCAGGACAAACCAGCAGGAATTTCATTTAGATGCTACAGCAATGTAGTTGTTGCAGTTATTAAGTTCAAGAACTCATGGAAGAGCCATTACACACAAGACACCTTTCATGAGGTTGAGAATGAAGGCAAGCAAAGCCCCTCCCGCAGGTGGTGGAGGGATGTGCATCAGTTTATTTCCCAGAGGAACAGCCCATGCATCCTCCACCCGCACCTGGAAGGATCTCAGATCATCCATGCTCATTGTGCCACCTAACAGAAATGTGTAGAAATATAAACAACTGTTATTTATTATATGTAACTTTCTGCAGTACATAGAAAGTATAGTTTAAGTTTCTAAACTATATAGAAATAAGTTTTCTATTTTAGTCACTTTTTTCGTTTTGTTAAACCAAGCCCATACACCCACAAGCTGCCAGCCCCATTTTTGTTTCAATTTTGCACCCACCTGCATCTTTTATGTCTTGGATTAAGTCAAGTCCTATCTTGCCAGTGTAGAAGGCGTCTGCCCCTTGTTCTGCAATGGTTTCCATGGTTTCTGCCAGTTTAGGAAACTTCAGCATGTCCCCTTCACGCAGAACTGTCTTGTTCTTGTTGCAGAACAACTGACTGTAAAAGACCACCCATGGAGATGAACACATATTATAGCACAGGAACTGTAAACAGAATATACATCACTGAACAGAAATAATCACACATTATCAGTAGGGGTATTTTGACCTCTCTGGACTATAGTCACAATACTGTACATTCAATTGGTTACAGACATCCAAATCACATAATGTTGACATTTGATTTATATTCTATCTTCTTTGCTATCTCAAATTATGTCTAGGTCTGCAGGAATCACTAATGTGACTGTCTCTCTCCATCTGCTGGGTGCCAACAGCACTTTCCTCACCTTCCTACAATTGTGCTGGTTGTGACTTTTGCAGAGGAGGACCAAGCGTCCCAGAACTGAGGAGATTGCACCCTTTGAAGTTAATCTCAGGGTTGGGGTTTTAGCAGAGCCCTGCACTCTGGCTTTACTGTGGTGACACGTGAATGAGAAAAGGCTCAGAGCTGACCGACTACAGCGAGGATGTCAGTACCCTATGAGTTTGTCAATACCCTCAACCTCAAGTTACAGCTTTACCAACATGTAGTGAGAATTTATGGAACATTCTGGGAACCCAAAATCACCAAGCAGCTAGTGAGGTGCAGTACCAGAGAGAGGAGTTTTTCACCAGGTTTCCTATCAGAGGAAAGCTCAGGAGGTATCCCAGAAAGTGTGGCAGGGGGAAGCCCTCCCTGGCCAGTCTAATGGTGGGCTCAAACAGCTTAGCCCAGGGTAGCCTCCCATAGTGTTTGTGAACTTCCTCATAGCCCCGCAGCTCTCCAGGAACACCAATCCACTGGCTGCCTACAGTGCATAACGTACAGTTGGGAAATAGTGCATTGGCTTTAGACAAATGATGGCATTCGTGAACAGACCAATAATGGATCCCACAGAAAGGCTGTATGTGGAATATATTGAATGGCCATATAATGGCCATATAGCTGCCTATTAGTTAAAGCCAACACATTTGATCATTAATCTATCAGTCAACAACCATTCATTAAGGGACAGGTCTGCCTACCTGTGATCAACTGGAATGTGGTGGGACAATCTTTTAGCAAGTTAGCCTTGAATGACTGTGGAACAGTCTCTCTGGAGCTGAAGACTTTCACCTTGCCTGGGAACAGATCAGAGATTGGAGTGACAAAACTAATCAACCATTACAATGAGATTACATTAAGCCCAAACAAAATGTAAGCAACACAAATGGAGAGACCCACCTGTTTTATCCTTTATAGTGAATATAGACCCTCCTCCAAGACCCATGCTCTGAGGATTGACCACAGAGGTACACAGAAGAGCTGCAATGGCGCCATCTACTGCTGACCCCCCCTGCTGTAGCATATCTCTAGAAAAGCAATGATTATATGATTAGTCTTTCGGCTCATTCACTCATTAACAACATGCCACACCCATTGACACTTACACTCACACACTTATTTGTATTTTGATGTTGTGTGATATAGTTCGCTGTCTGCATGAATACAGTTACATGCGCTGTATATGGCTTCTTTCATTAAGTTTGACAGTGGAGCATGCATATGGAATATCCCTTTATAATCAGTTATCACCATGTACTGTGGACAGACATGTTATCATAGTCGTTCTTCACCATTATCCTTCATTGCTCCTCAGAATTAGTAGGGATGCACATGGTCGGCATGTTTAGTTTGATTATATAGTCGGCGGAAATTGTCCTCAAACACTTCTCTAGGCAGATGCTTTTGGCTATGCTGGCTAAAACTTCCTTTGAGCACATCTCTGTCACTGCCAACTCACTGATTGTGTTGAAAGTCATTGTCTCTGTACTGAACAGGGAAACACACTCCTGGTAAATCTTGGCAGAGGATATAGGAAATGTCGGACGATAAAAGCAGGCAGAGCTATGTGCACGCTCCAGTGAAAAAGCTTCTTTTTTTTTAAAATTCTTTGCTTGGAACTGCTATGCTGAAAGATTGGTTGATCATGGCACACATTGTAGCTCTCAAATGAACGCACACAGTTCACACTAAATTGAGGAGTATATCAAAGGAATGAGAAATGTCTCTTCTATCGCCCAGTTGAAACAATATTATTTTTATTGGGTTTGGAAATAAAACTTTCTCACAGAGTGAAACCCATCAGGATAGTTACAAAAAATAAAATCAGCAAGAGAATCAAGTATCCTATGCTACGATAATGATTTTAATTCAAGCAGCACAGTTCTGCCAGCAGGTATAATCTCCATTCTTCAATCTGAGCCTATAAAATCTCTTAAACTGCTTACCCCACTGTCCTCCTCAGCTTGTATCTCACCGAGAGGGGAAGAGGGTATAACCCAACAGAGTACTTAATAACTATTAACTGTCCTAGATGAGAATGAATACATTACTCATAAAGAATGTATGTCTAGTGATACACAAACAATCCACTCTTAATGAACTCCCAGTGCAGTTATTCCCAAAATGTTCACGCTATCATTTTTCACTGTTTTTAATACAGTCAATTATAAAAAAAATGGTCATATGCAGCACAATACACTGTGTAGTTTTTTTCTCCGCAATCCGGATATGTCAGAAAAAGATTTACCTTCCAATCTCGGAACAAAGTTTCGAATCCGCAGAAACAGCCGCGTGCTGGAAGGTGCCGCTGGAGCATCCTTTGTTGACAAATGCGATGCACAAACAGATGAGACCAACAGCACAAAGTAAACCAAGACAAATGAGGAAGCAGGTCTTATATTGAGCCATGATGCATGTAAACTTTCGTAAGAGGACCTTAAAGAACTGTTGCTGGGGAAAGTGTGCACTTACACTAAGTAGCCTAATCCTCGATTACCCCTCCCCTCCGGCAGTACCACCACTTGTGGAGCAAAAGTAGGCCTACTTTTAAAATGAAAGTTAGTCACGTCTGCGTGAAATATGGAATTAGGCAAGTACCCATTTGTCAGCAATTTAATTCAGTAATGTATTTTCACCATTATTGAATCAAACATTTTACTGGCATTTTAATCAAGCAATGAACAAGGGTTGTTGTAAAGATTTACAAGATATTTTAAGAAGATCTAACAACATATAAAGATCTAACAACATATGACAGCTAAACATGTTTAGCTTTAAACATGGATCATGTTTATTTTTAAAATGGATCAGTGACCATGACAAATGTCTCTTAAATCCATGCTTGTTTTCTTTGGCACGTTCACGCCCTTTTTGTTTTGAAGTAAGACTTTGACATTCAATGTTAACTATAACAAACCTCTTAAATGTTACCCTAAGTGAGTTTTTTTTCTCCCCAGCTGCCGAGAAAATCTGCTTAGACTACCAGTGTTGCAACATATCAGGGCGGGAGTATGAACATCAGTTCTCGGAGAATCAACGGATTTCATGTTGTCCATTTCCTGCTATTCTTACTATTCTGGGGAAAAGCCAGGGGGATTTTGAACTTTGTGCCAGTGACCCAGAGACGACTAAGTGTTTAAGTTGAGGGTTTGCAGATGGTTGAACTCCCCTTTAACTTCATTGTATGTTCCTTTAGTGTTAAAAATAAATGATAAAACTGTAAATCCTAATGTATTGTCATCAGTCAAAATATTTTATAATTATAGGAACTCTAAATATTGCCTAGAAACTCTAAACACCAGGGCCGGTGATAGGCGGAATAGGCGTTTGCCATGGGCGCCATCCATCTCTAGCAGCGCTAAATCAAGAAGAAAAGAACGGCGCCCCATACAAAATCACATATAGCCTACAATTACTCACTTATAATTAAATAGGGACCCAGCGTTCATAAGCCTACAACATGCTGCTTGGCAATCAAGTCACCATGTATGAGAATGTCTGCTCTGTTAGTGTGTGCGTGCCTGCGTGCGTGAGGCGTGACTCGGGCAGCTCTACTTGGCAGCTGACGAAATGCCATCAACACATCAAAACAACGGGACACGGCAAGTGAGAGAAAGTGAGAAGTCATGTCAAAAAGGACAAAACCTTCTGGTGCTCAGAGGAGGAGAAGAAGAGGAGAGGCAAAGAAAGAGGTATGACACAAGTTTTGATATAAAGTTATTTTGTCTTAAAGAAAGATACTTAAGGCTACTTCGGATAATTCCGGTATTTTAAACCTGGGCCCTATTTTTACATATTTTGGGGTCTAAATGACTAATAGGTACAAAAAGTTTTGGAGTTGGTCCAATAGCCGCGAAACGGCATGCAATGGCTGCAGCTTAATCCTTTGGGGCAACTGCGCCCTATCGCAGAGCTTGTTTTTGCCACTGACAGGCTCAGATTGTTATTCGAAGTGTCTGACAACATTACGGAAAGGATCCCTACTGAGATAGACCTTTGTTTAACCAGAAAGAGAAGTGTCCCTCAAGGAGAAGTCTCCCTCTGAAATCAAGCTAGAGGTGAGTTGTTAATGTGGTCAGTGCTGATCAAATATTGCCAGTGTGAAATCTCGCCCAGGGCGCCAATTTGTCCAGGGCCAGCCCTGCTAAACATTGCCTAGACTTTAGCAGAACTGGTTTAGTAGAGTTGTAAGAAGTTGATGTCGGGATAAGATGTTGCTGAAAAGAATCATTCAAATGCTTCATTTTAAAAAACAAAATAGGCTAAACTGAGGTTGAATGTGTCAATTGTAACACCTCAAGTTCCTCCAATCAGTAGCAAGGTGATGTCACCATATTCACACAGA
>OOFE01013253.1:34036-75434 GCA_900323365.1 Monocentris japonica
GAATACTGTCTGGTAATCAGGTAAGAAAGTTATTTTTGGTTTGTCACTGTATTTCTTTGCCAAAGCCCTGTGATTACATGTATAATAATTCAATCTTCTATAATTTTGTAGAGAATTCTGTGCTATAATATGACTGTCAGCGTGGTTGTGTTTTGCTAGCACATACTGTATTGAGGAGAGCATAAAAATAAAAGTACTTCATATCCTTGGATAAATTAGCACAGTTGCCATATTTTTCTCTCAGGCATGTGAGACAACCTCTTGCTAGGCCAATCGCGCTCACTGAACTGCTAGCAAAAATAAAAGTGAAAAATGTCACAAGACATGGAAAATAGCACTCCCAGATAACAGAAACACTTGCAGGGAGTACTTTATTGGTTTATAAAATATCCTTTCTGACTGAGAGACAACTCTCATTTCTTTCCTGTGGAGTCCCCCAAGAATCCTTCCTTGTTCTCCATTTATATCTTACTTGGCCACATAATTAGATGTATTTCCTTTCATTGTTATGCTGATGACACACAACTATACCTCCCTGTAAAATCCAGTGAATCAAATAGTCTTGACAGGGAGTGCCTATATGAAGTGATATATAAAGCAAACATGCTACTGATGAATGTATGAATGTCTGAATGAATTAGAACAAGAATCAGAAGCAAATCTCCATGTGCCCCTGCTACCTCTGAGAGACTGAACCTACAGGTCACAAAGGAAGATTGGGAGTGATTCTGCTGTCTGGATTGGACTGGGAAGGACATGCTATCATTGGGTAGCAAGAAGAGGCCAGGAGGTTTTATATATTGTAAAAAAGGTTTTTGAACATGGACCGTGCTTGAAAAACACCAGTGAGAAACTCACAAGAAACATTGTTCTGTTAGGTAGGGAATGTTTAAACAACACACAAGCACAAATTCCCTATTGGCATAAGAGAAAACCAATAAAGATGGGCTCCATGTCAGGGTTAGGTTGGTTCTGGACCCAAAATACAGACAATGACAAGGGAGGTAAGAGAAAGAAGATTTAATGAGGGAAGGGATGGTGTAGGGTGAAAAGGTCAGGGCTGGTTGAATGTGGGGCTGGCAGACATGGGGGAAGCAGGCTGGGAGGCAGGTGAATGAGGAGCTGGCAGATGTGAGGGAGGCAGGCTGGCTGGTGGGTAGCAGCAAGGAGTCATGGGGAAAGAGACATTCAGGGAATCCTGGGAAATAGGAGCTAACGATGTTAGTTGAGAATCAGAAGAACACAAGGAAATAACTCTAGAAATACTGAGCGCGGCCGAGAGAGTGACTACCACAGTAGTTGGCAGAATAATCTGATGACAAGTGGTTGGAGAGCCGGGTCTAAATACTGCTGGGCTGATGGGTAGATTGGAGACAGGTGTGGAGGAGAGGCAGGACCGGGAGAGGGAGCCACACCCACGCCACGCACACAGACACAGACTGACAATGAGAGACAGACAGGGGAGGCGGAGACACACGAGAGGGGCAGGGGCATAGAAACACAAGGAAAACCAGGAATCGGGGCTGGGACCGTGACACTGTAGGTAAGGCCACTGCCCAGTATATGATCCAAATTCTATTCTGTCTCATACTGCCAATGCCCAGTTGAAATCTCAACACAAGGGAGAGATGGTGTGTATATTTTCAGTACTAAGCTTCTTGGCTGTAATGATAAAAGATGAATGATCACCAGGCTATATAAGGCTTGCACACAACAACTATTCTACAGATTTACAATTTCTACAATTTATTAAGGTGATGATTTTGGTGGCTTCATTTTGGAGTACTTGGATCAAGTGGAATTTTATTTATCTAATTCACAAGGAATTAGTTTGGTAGAAATGGCTTGCTAGTTACATTGATAATTTAAACAAAGTCTAATAATAGTAGTTGTCTAGTATGAGATTACACATTAAAGCACTTACACTAAAGTACTGCAAATCTCGGATGTAAAATAGAGCAGCATTCAAGTGCTTATCCATTGCATCTACAGTAGCAGGATTTGCAAATGCCAGGGATCATGATAGTTTGGGATTTAACAACCTGTAGATAACCAATGACCTTTATATGTCAGATCTTGCTGTAAATATAAATCTCTGCGAGAAAACACATATATGTTAATTCATGTTGCATGGGTTTAGTCTCATAGCCACATGACCTGGATTTTTATAGCATGATGTGAATCTCAATAGCATTGCATTGTGGTCATGACAATGATTCACAATCCCTTTTTTCTCTTTTTTTATCCAAATGTTGTGTTTTTCATGTATAATTAGGTGCTAAGAGGCATTACAGTGCACATGGAGGCTGATAGATAGACAGATGAGATGAGTGACCAAAATGTTTCTTTTTCTTCTTTGAGTCATAAATAGTTCCAAAACAATCATTTAGCAGACGCTTTTATCCAAAGCGACTTCAAAATTACAGTTTACACTACGTGTGGATCAAACCCACAACCCTGAGACTGAGAGTCTCATGCTCTACTGACTGAGCTGTCCGGGTCATCATCCAACGATGAAACTGAAACTCAGGAAAATGTCTTGAAGTGTTGTGGCATGACCTGAAGCAAGCCGGTCATGTCAGACATCCCAAAAATGAACTGAAACAGTTGTGTAAGGAGGAATGGTTCAAGACTTTATGGTTCATTCATGCTTTAGAACTTTGTTCTGTGTTAACAAATCAGTTCAATATTAACTCTGCTTCTTTCAAGATGTTTGGCAATGCAATCACTATTCCAGCTGTGAGCTGGTGATTGAAAAATGACTGGTGCCACAGCTACGGTGCCCACCAACACTGCCAAAGTGCCCTTGAGCAAGGCACCTAACCCCCAACTGCTCCAGGCGCGCTGTTCGATAGCTGACGCCTGCGCTGTCCTCTGACCTGGAAAATGCATGTGCATGTGTGTGCGGTGATATGTTGTGTGTATATCTAGTCAGGGGTGTGCGAAGAAAAAAATTCACTGCATGTATGTTTAAGTACCAAATAAAGTTGATTTCATTTTATACCAGGCCCACCAAAGCCAGGTCCTTGTCCATATTCTTCATTACTATATTAATTAAGTTATGAAAATCCTTATCTCACTAAATTTATCCACCAAGTAAATACTGACTGTGTATGGTAAGAGTAATGAGCACTGATTGCACTGTACCAGCCCTCCATTTCAAAGGATGAAAGCATTAGTGAGTGGGTGGAAATTAAGCAGTTTAAGCTGAAAGGAATTAACATTTACCTGATATAGCTGTGGTTGATTGGAAACCAGCACATGGTTACATCACCATGTCCTTAACCACCCATCCAAGGACTGATTTCAAGAAAATTTGATGTTCTCATGCCATGTATAACTTAAGAAGCAAACAAAAGCTATACATCTATTCAAGTGAAATTTGTTTTCCAATCACTTTAAGGTGGTAGAATAGTATGCTCCAGCACATTTGGACGTTGGGCAGGTGGGGCAGTTGCACTGTGTATATTATATCTTACAGAACCTGTATATTATTTCCGAGGTTGGGTGGACACGTTGTTGATGAGCCAGATCAGGATGATTATTGAGTGTCTGGCCCCTAGCTGCTATGTGGTTAATTATTTACCCTGCTGATTAATCTTTCAGTAATACCAAACTGTGCCAAGGAGCAAGGTTAATAGGCATGCAAGATGTGGTCAGGGATAAGAGTCAGAGAGAGTCACCATTTGGAATAAAAAACTGTCCTATGGCACTGCAAGCCCTCGGACTCTGTGCGCAAGGACAGGGTGCATCCAGTAAGTCAGCTTGGTTAGCGTTTGTACCTCAATTCAGTACGTATCGCCAGAGCAATCAAAAAACAGATTTTCAGATAGCAACCATGACACTGTGACACAAAACAACAACAAATGGTTCAATAATATCATACTAATGGATCACTAAATCAATCGATAAATGTATCAAAGGACATCTGTCTTAAGTTGTGACAGGTTAATACATATGCCTACGCTGCAAGTGTGGCACACTCACACTTACTATATATTATTTTGAATTTAAGAATATAGGCTTCTCTTATTTCTTCAGTTACTTCAATGCAGTAGGAAGTGCTGCTCTGTCTCCACCTCTCTTTGGGAGCAGAGTGAACACAGCCTGTCCTCCCTAGGCAGCTAGGTCAACCTGTGATTTGTGTGCCCAGTCCGTGTTCGCTGAATCTGTAAGGATTTTCTGTTTTTTCAGAAAATCTTGGCATTTCAGGGCTTTATAGTGTACTCATTGTGCAATGTTTGACATTGGGATGTACACATGTTTTAATATTATTGTTTTGAAAGAACGAAGGACAAGGACTTGGTAGTATCAGTCTGATGATTCCTAGGGCCAAAATGATTGAAAATTCAGCTCAGGAAAACTTGACCATAAATTATTTGTTATTAGTTGCAGAGTTTTTGATTATGAGAATATGTTATTTTGTATTTAATTTCATAGAAATCTGCAGTATTTTTATACGTGGTGTTTCTTTTCTCAATGCCATTCCTATTCCTATCCTGTATTACATAGAGGAATTGAGTACAGTAGGTGTACAGTGTGTGTGTACAATAAAATACTGATCAGTGATCACAAACCTGTAAATCAGACAATTTATATTTTTTGTGTGCAGAACACAACATGATATAGCACTAGTTTAGTGGGTTATGTTGGATACATATAGTACTACCAACAGTAATGAAAAGGAGATGTGCAGCTGAACATTCACCTATGATAAAAGGCCAAATTCATGGTATCTTTAACTGGGCATTGTGAACACTCAAGATGGCACCTACATAGTATATAGATGTACTTGCAGTACAATATTGCACTGTAAATCAAGCATGTAAAGGAGCCACCACAGGGAGAATACCAGACTAAAACTGCAATGGATTAGGTTTCATTTAGCACATACAAATTACAAGTATGTCCATTTTCATGCTTCTACTCAAATATAAAGTATCCACTGTTCCTGTATTGTACTGTAATAGACGTACTATTTTAGTGATAAGTGAAAGTTTACCTCTATGTTGTAGTTAAGATCATTTTAAAGTTTTGTTTTCTCAGTAAACAGTTTACAATGTTACTATTTATTTCACAAGTTTGGGGGCAGGAAAAGAGAAGCGGAGAGGTTTCGTAAACTAATAGTGAGACAAAGGTGTCTACATCTGTTACAGTAACTATTACGCGGCAGCTTGAGTATCAAGTGGTTGATACAATGTTGTCATCAATTATACTCTTCTTATAAATGAGGTGTTATTCTTTTGGTTTTGGCCTCAAGTTGTACAATTGCTGTATGTGTATTGGAGCACTCTCCATGGAAACTAGTTCGCCATTTGACCCTGCTTACGGAGATGCACACACAAATAGCATGACATGGCCCCCAAAATACTAAAATATAATAATAAAACCATTTCCTTTCTGTTGCTTTGCTCAGACTTTTAACCTATAAAATGCCAAGGGTTTTGATTACTTGAAATGATCTTCCTTTAAATGATGTGTTTTTATTTGGTTGGATTTTCTTGAATATGTGCTTGTTGGTTGATTACTGGGCATACAGCATTTTTCTGTTGTTTTATTCTCTCTGTCTCTGTGGACTTTAAATGGGCCATATTGCACCCTGAGGCTTATATGTCCCCTGCTGCAGCCCAATATCTACAGAAGGGGAGAGAGAGAAAGGGAGGGGAGAGGGACATAGAGAAACAAAGTGCTTTACAATGTTTTAATACACAGGATAAATGACATGTTGTATAAAGTACCTACCTCTTAATGCCAAAGTTAGAATCAAAACCAGAGTTATCATTAATTATTTTGAAAAAGGAGAGATGCTGATAGGATGACGAGTCTAATACTGTGATTGATAGGGTTCCACCTGATAATGAGTGCACAGAGTAGCAATGGCTCAGCATTGGTGGCATTTACCAACATGTAATGAGGACAAGTATGGAACAAGGCAGAGAAGGTATGAACATCACACAATGAAAGGTAGCACAGGAATTAAAGCAGGCTGATGAGGTGGGGGATGGGAGAGATGAAGTGAAGATACTTTTTGCCTCTCCCTGGAGCAGAGGAGACAGAGACACAGATGTCAGAGAACATAAATTCCCCAGAGACTGAGAGGAAAAGCTGCTCATTTCTCTATCAAACACAGTTTGTGGGAGCTTGAGTGTCTAATTGGATCTGTATATTGACATAATTCACATTACATACTTCTGCCCTGCATCCCTGGACATCTGCTGTGAGAATCAAGACCCTGGGTGTGCAGATGGGACTGAAGGACTGTCATGTTTTACTGCAGTCTTTTCCCTTCAAACCTTCCGACTTCGAGTAAAATTTAGAGAGCAGTGCTTTCTCTGCGTAATGTTAAATCTGCAAAGAAATTATTATTCCTATCGTTAAGCCTGCTGTTATTTTAAGTCATCCACAGTGAAATTGATTAAGTACTGTATAATCCATACTGTTCCATCCTTGGCATCTTCACTAGCCCAAGGCTAGCTAATAAATAGATGGTGGTTCAGTGCATTTCAGTGTTAATTCCAAAAAGGTTACCTATCCACAACTTAAAACCTAGCTAACTAACTGCTGCAGTGTGTAAAATTTTTTCACTCTGCATTATCATTTTTTATAGTCTACGTCTACATCCTAGCTTTCAGGGTGGCTTACATTTCAGTGATTTTTTTTCACTTTGTGTCAATAAAACATTCATAAAAACAAAAGGTGAAGGTACTAGTTACATAAGCCTCCATTTCAGTTTGAGAGCATCTGTTTACCCTACAGAATACAAAGAACACTGAAAAATGAGGGGGCAGTGGGCAACGAGGGGCTGGACATGTACAAACCTACCAATAGTCATGTCCATAAGTAAATAACTTACTAATAATCATGCCACTTGGAATTTACGGAAATTAGGATAGGACTGGACTATTGAATGTGCATCAAGGTTCAACTCTTCATATTAGTCTAACAAGGTCCTGGTGGCCGATATTCAAGCTACTGTTATTCCCATACCACATGATATATGGATAACAAAATACTTTTTGTTTTGTTCTCACTTTTTAGCTAATTTGCTTCATCACATCTCTATTCTTTATTATCCAAAGGCCATAAAAATGTATGCTTTATTATCAAGCTTTAAGTTAAATTTCGGATCTATATAGGACACAAAGGTTATTTGTCTGGTATCTACATCCTTGATAACCACCAAGCAGGCTTTATTGTCACAGCCACTTGTTGAGTTGTGAGCGAATCTCCATGGTGGGTTAATGGGGTTCTAATAATAACTTTCTATTGAGGCTGATGATAGCCTGTATCTGAAGATGATTGTTGTCAATATATCTGATAACATCATAGAAAGGATAACACATGGTGCTGTTCCCGTTTCCTCTCATACAGTTTCCACACAAAAGCAAATGAAAGCAATGACAAGTCTTCATCAAACGGCTCATTACGTGACGAAATTACATGTAGTGACGTGGGACTTAGGTACTAGTGAACTTTACGCGGGGACAACGCTTGACAAACGACGGTGCAATACAGTGATGAACTCCCTCTGATGGCATCCAAAGTAGTGAGACGTCAGGCTGACCACTTCACCCTTGGGCATGGTGGGGAAATCAGGCTGCACATCACATTTTTTTTTGCATCTGCGCAATCAGGTGGCTGTCCCAACTTCATCATCAAGCTGAGTGGGTAGGTGGACTGTAGTAGTTTGGGCTGAGTGTGTGGACGTGCGCTCAGAGAGTGGGGTCCGGTCTGCTCTGATCTACGAGGCATCTGGCTGATGCTCAACACCTACACGTGGTGGAGGACTGCTTTCCTTCACACGACTTCCAGTCTCTAACAGCTTGACAACGCCTATCAAGCAAGCGAAAGGGAGCGGCAATGAGTTCGTCTCTCCCCAAAAGCGAATCTACTACTTCTCTGCTGAGATCATCGGGGGTAAATCGCAGGTCTGCGCACACAGAGCATGGTCCACGCAGTCACCGGAGTCACCGTCACCATCATCCCACCGGAGCTGGAGGCAGCGTGCCTGAAGATGCAGGCTGGACCGAGGAATGCGAGGCAAGTGCGCGCAGACCTCTTTGTCAGCCAAGAAATGCCGGCTCTAGAAACGGAGGTGACCCTCGGGCACACAAGAGCCAGTCCCACAGAGAAACAAGCCCACTAGATGATGTTCAAGAGGATGTGAAACACAGGATGGATCGGAATCAGAAAGAGCGCGGCAAGTCCTCCAGGTCCAGACACTCACATCACCATCACGACACCTCCGAACTGCCTCCAGCACACCACGGTAGCTCCCGCCAGGACAGAAGGACCCCACCAACTCCGTCTTATCCAAAGCACACGGACGATGCTGCTTTCTTCTTCGAGTCCAAGGAGAGAATAAATACCGAGTCATCTACGAGTCTCAACTCTGACCCACCTTCGACGGGCGCCCCTGTCCAGCCCGCATCCAGCCGCACCACCAAAAGACTGAGCACAACCACGTCTGAATATGACTCTAGTCTTCACCCCATAGTGAAGTCAGTCTTTGGGCAGGTAAGGAGGCATGCGAAGAAACAATCCACAAAACATTGAATTGCCCGTGAAAGTAGATTCAAAACGAAACTTAAGTTGCAAACAAGTATTTTATAAAATTGCAGGTCTTACACATCAACAAACCTTTTGTTGTATGGTTTATTGTTTTTAATCTTTGCGTTTACCTTGATGGTCAACATTTGAGCCATTCTATTCAATGCTCATAACAAAATAAAACAAACTTAAGTTAGTTTTGTATCATCTTATCGCCCAAGGCTCACTGGTGTGCTACTACATGCGTGGGTTTTTTGTTGTGTAACACAATGCAACTGGGAGCATCAGTCATTATAAAGTATACTAAACATGAATTCTTATTTATAGGCTATAGTAGCAACTGGCGCAAAGTCTCAGTAACAAAGAATGATATGTACACTTAGATTGTTTTGCTTCCAATCTAAAGTTGAAGAGTTTCATCCACAATGAGATATCCACTATTTGAAAAAAAACCATGACATCCAGTCTCACAAAATGATTGCTGACCCATGAAAATGAAACGTATTATGTTATAACATTGCAGTTATTGGCAACCTAGAGACCGTTGCTTTCAATATGCGATCATCTGTATTTTTGGATCATCCGTTATTTTTGGTGGATGACTAGAGGGTAACATTTTTTCTTCAAACTGATGCGAAGAACAAGTGTTCAGGAATGACACCCGCATAAGCAGTTTGGCGTATTTAGAATGCATCCTTATCAAAAGTTGATCATGCCTGCAGAGCTGAACAACCAACAGCTCAGACATAAGTGATCCACATCATTTCCTATACAACATTAGGTGGAGGTTCATAGGTGAGAGGCAGGTGAAGTGGGAACCTAAGCCATGTGTGACTGGACACCCAATAACCCCAACTGAGTAGATTAAAAATGAATGTATGTTTTCAGTCTGAATCTTACTTCTGTATGTATCTGATAACCATCAATTTGATGAAGGGGGTTGCAGGGTTGCGGGCCGTCATGCGTCCCAATATGAATAAGGCTACTCTCATCATGACTGTCACCCGAGCAATGGCAGGGGGATCGGCTTTCCAGCCCTGTGGAAAACTTTGCAGTGATGAGAGCATATCACACACAAAGACACACACACGTACGCACTTGTGTGCACACACACACACACACACACAGACACACACACAGGTAAGTCAGCCATTCCCCTCATATCGATCATTGATACATGGTGAGGTGAGAAGATATGATGAAAACTAAATACTTGCTACCAGAGAAAGAAACAACAGTCATATACTGCCATGCTAACCAGTGGTAGGTGCAGGGGTACTGTGGTGAGAGAGGGCCCATGGCAAATCAGGGGTGTCTCTCCCCATCTCTTTTCTCCTGCATCCCATCACCTGTACACCCTGTACTAATACAGTAGTTTTCCTCAAGGTACCATATTTCTCCTGTCCGCTCATACAGATTACCAATTTGTAGGTTGTCTGTTCTTTCCCCTCTTTTTCTTGTGTCATTGAGATTCCTCTCAGTGTTGATTATAAAAAGCTCAAGAGGAGACAATTATTTCCCCATGTGCTAATGGGTTCCAGAAATAACCAGTCAATCCAGGCCAGAGCCTCAATCAGAAATCCACCCAGTGGTGTACTATATGAAGTATCAAGAGCTGCTCAGCTTTCAGGAATCCACATAGTAGCATTTTGTCATTTTTTCGAACGTGAACTTATGTGAATGTGAACTTAAAGGATATGAAGTTATGATATCTATCTAATGAAAGCTTGCTTGACTATGAAATTGTTCAGTTGTTCAGGAGTGGTGGTGGAGTTTTTAGTGGACAAGGTATTGTGTGTCATTGTGCACTTGTTGAAATAAGGTGACAAATGCCTTGAATATTTTTGGTAGTGTGAAAATGAACCACTAATGAAAATGACAATTGAGTAAATTAGAGGATTATTCGGTTCTCTACTCACTCAGCTTCAAAAGTTGGCCTAGATAACCTTTTAGGAAGTGGTCAATATTTGTAAGTTATAATATTTTGTAATTGCAGCAGTTACAAAATATCGACCCCATCCAAGTTTGAAAGGAAGACAAGCGTTTTGGTGATGTTGTTACTGCAATGTTGTAAGGTGATAGCAGACATAGCTGTCGATAGTTCAAATGAATTTATGATTGAATGCCAGTTAACTCGCTGTGCATCTGTGCCCATGAGTATATTTGTGTATGTGTGTGTGTGTGTGTGAGTGATGTGTGTGAGAACAAAGAAAGAAAACAATGGAAGAGAGTGAGAAATGGAGAGAGCCTGTGCATGCATGTTTTTGCACCTGCTCAAAAGTCATCTTACTGAGCTGTATTTCATTTTAGCTGATGTGACCACATACTCATACTAGAAAGCCCTAAGTAGACTCTATAGTGAGATAATACCCACTACAAACTCTAGATTTCATATTTTCTTATGTAACATCAAGGTCTGCATACAATCCCAACAGAACTCATTCGCTGCCAGCAGAAGCTAAAAATAGCCCACCCAAGACCTGATTATAAGAGACTGGAGGAGAGCAGAGCTTTTTGTCTTGGTAAAAAAGATTCAAATCCTTTGGCTAACATGCTACCTGACACAGTGAATTTGAAAAGCGGTGAATAAAGCAGGGTCTCCAGCGTGAGCGAACCTTTTCTCCTAGACATCAGATTCATATTCATGAGACAAAAGGCTCGTGTGGGGGCTAGAATAAAGACAAAAGTGGTTAGTTGCTTGAATGTGTTTTGTAGGCTGATGGTTTTAGGAAGGTTGTTAGGCAGGTGGCAACTCATTACATAAAAAAAAATCTTTGATTCGAATGTGAAAATTATTAATATCCTTGCACCATAGTTTAAAAACTCCCTTCAGCTATCCACAGTTGCAACACTTGTACTATTATAAAACAATCGAGGTCACACCAAACACCTTGATCAAGGGCAGAGCATGCACAGTTATTTGTCCCAGTTGAAACCTTGTTCCTATTTTCAGAGATACTGAAAGATCAACACTTCCTTTGTTTTTGTGACCTTCAGTGACCTTGTTCCACAAATGTTCTTTAGAAGTCTGGAAAAACAGCACTGACCTGTTATGCTCTATTTGAACAGGATTTTCTTTTATTATCTTTCATTATTACTTAGGGTGACGATTATCTCATTGAATTGCCTTCGATGGACGTTAGATGAACAGATGTGTGTAATAACCAGCAGAGGGAGCAATTACTATTAACTATACATGGGAACACTCAGAGAGCGACCTAGAGAAAGTGAAGGAGAGAGAGAGGGAGATTAACTCTGTGTCACATCAGTGAGCCAGGTGAAGTGAAAGAGGACAGAAAGAAAGTGAAGGAATTGTATAAATCAGGAGGAGGAGGAAGAGTAAATACAAAGAGGGGGACTATGCTGGCAGAGCTGATATATATAACCTGTTATATAAGATAAACACCTATCAATTCTCTGTTCCCTACCCTCACCTGACAGTTCTGAAGACAATGTAAGGAAGGTCAAAAGACACTTCCTCTTTTCCTGTTACTGGTCTCACACTCATGCCACTGACATTTCCTTTTTTGTTATTCTCTTCCTGTCTTTGCTTTAATAGAATATCTCTCTAACCACTGTTATTTGCTTTGTCTGTCTTCTCCCTTTCCCCTTTTTATTTGCTGTCGGCTCTCCCTCCTCTTCTCCTTCTATCTGTCCCTGCCTGGGTCGGACTGACCTTGGTGACGTGCGACAGGAAATAAGGGGAGAGAGGAGGCAGAGAAATACATGATGCACGGATGATGAAAAAGACAGCGAAAACAGTATAAAGAAAGAACTGGGTGGAAATGAGAGAGAAAAAAAAGAAGCAGCATCACACTCACGACGTCATATGCTTTCAATATGTCTAGAGTATAATAGGCTATTTATAGACACAGATGGGTATTTTTGTAGTCCACCCAATACTGGCAAAGAAAGAGGTTGAAATTTTCGAGATGGGGATTAGACCATGAAATGTAAGAGCCTGTGTGTAAGAGCCTGCGATGATGTGCATGTGCACGCTGTAATGCATATGTCAAATATATACTTGTGTGTGTTAATACTGACTATTTATGGAGGGCTGGCTGCAGCCACTGAAAAGGGAAATCAGTGAGAGTCACAGCAAGACAAGAGAGAGAAAGACAGAGTGAAAAATGAGAAAATGAGAATAGGGGAGGAGTGAGTCAGAAGAAAAACAATAGAGGTCTAATGGACGTAAATGAGACATCTCCTCAAGTAGTAGATATTTAATTTGACTGAAAGCTGGATGTTCTCGTAGCACTGTATAAAACTGTATTGCAATAACTTAACATTGACAATTTCATACCTTGAATGAATTACGCAACCATGAAATAAAATTGTGATGTTTCAGCACAAGGACAAGTAGATGAGGCGAGCATGAAAGTCCACAGGATCAGTCTTTTACTGCCTGGGGTGTGTTTCAGACTAGATTCATCCTCTGGTCATCACTGACAAAATTGTTTACAGAAATCCTCATAGTCACTTTGTTTCTCTTCCCTCTTTCTACTCAACCATCAGGGCAAATGTAAACTCTGTAGAGCCTGTAAATGACCTTTTTCACCAGATTGTATTTCATTTTTTTTTTCTTATGAAATATACAGGGACATGTGGGTACTTGTCTCATATGACAGTAAAAGAATAACTTGTATACATTTTAAGAGAGGTTGATGATAAATGGATGAGAGCTGTTGCTACAACAATCCATTCCTCTGCCCCTCCCACATCTCCCAGCTCATTTAACTCACTTGATGGCAGTGGATGAAACAGGATTATCTTTGACCTCAAACTCCATTAAATAGAAAAAGCAATTATTAATATTTCCTCTTGCTATTAGCTTCCTGTCTGCATTATGTGTGAGCATATTGCCACAATCATAATAAATATCATAATAATGGTCATATCTTATGATGCTATATATGACCATTAAAATGATACCCTATTAACTATTTTCTCATACTGAGTGTAATGTTTTTTCTGTAATGTGTGAGGATATTTGTGTCAGCATTTAGTGGAAGTAGTTATATAAATCTGCAAGTAAATTGTGTGTCTGTGTGTGTGAATGAGAGAGAGGGTGAGGGAGAGAGAGGAGGATAGTGAGAGAGGGGGAGAGATTGCATGCCTGTGCACACCCAGGGCTGACATTATGAGAGCTGACGGCTCCTGTGTCTGACGTCTGATGTGTTCCGAAGTTCACAATGAGCCTCCGGTGAGAGGCTCAATGATTCATCCGCAGAGAAACAAAATAGAGGGAACAAGAGAGAAATTGAATGAAAGAGAGATTTGAAATGACTTTGGAGTGAATATGTATGTTACAATAGCAGAGAAAAGACAGGTCAAATAGGAAAATGAAATGATATTGAGGTGGGTAATGGCAGTCACCAAAGGTTCGATGTGCAGACCCCCATGGGAGTGGGAGAATATAGTAGTAGTATACAGTGTGTTGTGACTTGTAGCATTACAGATATACCAGCTATATTTACACTAGATTAAATCAGTCTGTCAAGCTTGTCAATGATTGTGTGTGTGTATGTGTATGTGTATGTGTGTGTCTGAGAGAGAGAGAGAGAGAGAGAGAGAGAGAGCATACATGTGTTGGCTTGCATTCTTGCTGATACGAAATCTGTCTTTTCTTGCATATTATGGCTCTGATCTGAATCCAAGCCCTTCAAGCTTAACATGACTTTGTGATGAGCATGCTTCTGAGTATGAGAGCGCTAGCGATTGTAGGGGGGGAGGGAGAAAGAGAGAGAGAGAGATGCTAGAGTGGGGCGAGTGAGAGAGAGACGGGAGAGTAGGGAAAGACAGAGTGCGTGTTATATTTTTAGCTCTACAGCCCCACATCCATGTGTGTTTAATCGAGTGTATGCACGTGTGTGTGTTTGGATTAGTGTCTCCAGTGTCTTGCTCAGGGGAAGGTAATATGCTTGTCCGAACGAGCTTCTTTGTCACATTCCCCCTTCACATAGATGGTTTAAAACTGTGCAACAGAGTGAGAGAGAGAGTGAAAGAGAGAGAAAGAGAGCAAGAGACAGGCAGACAGACGGGGAGAGAGAGAGACAGAGAGAGAGAGGGAGTAGAGGAGAGGGAGGGAGGAAAAGACACTGTAGGAGAGAGGATGGAGAGCGAATGAATAAGCAATCTTGCATTTTCTACTTTTGCCGCTTGCATCTCGCTCTGATCACACGCATGCTTCCTCTCCCTCTCCTATCTTTGCGTTGTGCTTTCCTTCATTCATCTTTTCTCCTTTGTCTCAGTTTACCTCCCCTCTTTCCTGTCTTACCTTCTATCCCTTGACTCCCAGTGTCCTTCCCTCAAGGTTCTCTCTCATTCCTGCACTCCTTTATTCTTTCCATCGTCTCTACTTTGTATGGTATCTCTTTTCCTCTCCCTGTCTTTTCCCAAATGTCCTCTTGTATTAGTCAATGACCCACTGAACCCTCTCTCCCTTTCTAACCACTCTTATTCCCATGCATGCCCGGAAACATACGCATATGCAAACACACACGCACACACGTGCACTTACACACAGGCATACTAACACAGACACGGTTAGGGAGAACACATAAAACAAGAAGGATTTTACAATGGGCAACTCTGTTAAGTCGCTTAAAAATTTCTCCAAGAAGGTAAGGTCCTCTCTGAGGTTACGAGCTGGCTGTGGTCTTCCTGAATCCCCTGACGCTTGGTGCATGTTTGTCTTGCTGTGTGTCCCCAACCTGACTGAAGGCTATTTGACTGGACCCGTACTGACCCGTGTGTATCAGTAGTATCTGACTGGGTATTTACTACCAAGCTGTCTTCAACTATATCCCTGTGTCTTTTGGTGCGATAGACAAGGCACTATAACATATGGGTGGATATTGGAGGAGACAAGACAGCCTAGTGTCTCATGGTGTTGTCTTGTCCAACTGAACTTGCTGGCTAGCCTAGAGCACTGACTTGGAAAGTAAAATTATTTTGTTAATTGGACAAATGAAACTTTCATGTCTCGTTGATTGCTATTCTAACTCATTCTGCATGCACCTTATGGACTGCACTGAATACACTTCAGCACTAATAGGACGCCACCATCTTATCACGTGTCTTCTTTTATGGAAATAAATGTCCTTTGTTACTCTTCAGTGGGTGTACACTCTGGTGGTGTGGCTGTGGTTGCACTCCCAGGATACACATTGATTTTCTAGCCTCTCGCAGAAGCTTCAGCGGAGTTGGTAGGTGTTGTGCTTGACCTGTTGGCTTAGATGAATGGAGTCAATAATATGGATCATATCGCCAACGGTCAGATCATATAGACTCAGTGTCTCCACCTCACCAACCAACAGACGGTACCACCCTGTTGAACTGCACCTGCAGGATGTAACCCGGCAGCCCAGAAGGTGCAAACAGGTGTGCTACTCCAACCACATCAGATTCTCTTGTGTATGTACTGTTGGCATGAACGCTCTAGAAGGAGTCTGTAGAAATATTCAGTATGGAACAACAACACTGAGTTTACAATTCAGTGACAGTTTTGAGATGACTCCAGAGACCAACATTTAGAACCATCTTTTTACGCACAGCTCATTATTCTGAAAAAGAAGAGGAATTTCAAGATGATATCCTATCTTCATGCATCTCTGACATTCACAGTATTTCTATTCTTATCAGTGTATGCTTGGATGGCTTCTCCGTGTAGTAGGGAGATAGCCAGCAGCTGCACATCCTTGAGCAAGTACAATATGACAAGCAACTGTTGATGCCATCTGTCCAGAATAGGTTGGAATGGTAGATACGTTCTTGCTTGACTTCAGCCCTTCTATGATATTGTTTAAGGTTTTTTCTGGGTTATATAACTTCTAGCATGTAGCTTTGTAGTATTTTGCTGGCATGATGTACACTCAGACAGCCCTGCTCCATGCATCACTTGGTCAGATTACCCAGTGGGCATCTCTTCCTGTGGTGGGCACTGTAGCAGGGCAGGAACTGGCATTGGGACTGGCATAGTAACAGATGGATTTGAAGGTCATTTGTAGGGCAAATAATAGTGTGTGTGTGTGTGTGTGTGAGTGAGAGAGAGAGAGAGAGCATGTACAGTACGTATGCATATCCATTCATGCACGTATGTATATGTTGGATATATACTGCATAAAGTATTTGCAGGTGTGTATCTGTACATGTCTGAGCGATTCAAAGAGAAGTAACAACAGCAAATATGACCCTGTAGTAATTCTTTGTGACAGTGTGACACTCCTCTTGCCTGTGGCTGGTCTCCAGTCTTTCCTCGACTGAGATGGATGCCGGATGATGGGAATCGAAAGCTTGACCAATGGACTCTCCTCTTATTACAGGCTGGAAGAGTTGTCATTGCTTTAACTTTGCTGGAGGAAGTGATCAGCTGTGCAGGACAAAATCTAGATAGGGACAGAGCATAAACACACAGCCACAGTATCCATTTTCTAATGGTCTGTTTGTGTTCTATTTTAATCCCGACATGTTTTCAACCCTCACTAATTCAAATATATGTATGTCACTAGTCAGAGCAATGGCCTGACCTTATTTGACTTTACGTAGATGATGCTTTTAGCGAGTCGAGTGGCAGGCAATGACTCCCTGCATTTTAATTAACCTGTAGCTCTCTCTGTAATTGGGGAAGAATAGTGTGAGAGCAACGTCTGCCCCCTGGTAAACTGGCTAACTGGTCATTATAATGAAATGGCTGGCTGAATTCAAGGTCTTTTGTTCAACCCCTATTATGTGGACAATGCTTAATTATAACGAGCACAAATAAGCCTTTCACCTTTAGTAAAATCCCAGTAAGTATCCTGGCATGAGTAAAATCCTGTATTTGATAAATGCACTGTGACATCAACCCCTCTTGCAACCGCTAACCCCCAGACCCCGTTCTACTAACATCACCCATTGCTATCATGTTATCTGTTAAAACCAGACAGGCTTATGGATAACATAATAGAGTGGTTTCTGCATGCTCTTCTCAACAAATCCCTCTGACAGCTGTTGCCATTACCTCATAGCCATTGATAGGCTTGCCATTGAGACAAAAATAGCAGACCTGAAGAGAATAAAAACACATTAAGGAACTTTTAAGGGGCGTTGTCAGACATGGTATGGGAACTTGGCACAGAGTTCTGTGTCGCAACACAGGATGGTGATCTATGGGACAAATGCAGGCATAGCATCAGTTGCTCTTGTGATGATATACCTTACCCACTAACTCTACCCCGTCCTGACTGAGATGCTTTCCTTCATGGTGACTGACATCCTGACCCCACACCTTTCTATCCTGCATTGTGACTGACAGGGGTGTGTCTGTGGCCTCTGCCCCTGCCTCTGATCCCCCCATCCCACGCTGGTCCCTTGTTGTTGACTCCATGCTGTCCACAAACTGAGTCATGGTCTCTACCCCTGTCTCTGCCCCTGCACCTGTGTCTGCCCCCCCCACCCCGGATGTGGCTCCAGGACCAGAAGAGGACCTACAAAGCAGTGCAGTCCTGTGAGGAGGGGGGCACTGGGGGGGCCTATCTTGAGCCGCTAGTGGCCCTGGCCCAGAATGGAGCCAACATGCACAACGTACTGGGGCCTGCATGCATCTTTCTACGCAAGGGCTTCGCTGAGAGCCGGCAGGCTGTACGTAAGTCCAGACAATATCATGTGCATGCATACCAAGAGTACATGCTAAGAAAATTCGGTGCTAAGTAGAACCATAAATGGTTCTTTAGGTTGTCCCTGTGGGAGAACCTTTTTTGGTTCTAGGTAGAAGGGTTCTAACTAGAAACTTCTTGCAAGGGTTCCTGGGTTCTAACTAGAACCCTTTTATCTTCTAATGATTCTACCTAGAACCATTTAGAATCTTGGGTGGCTCTCCATATATTTTTGTGTAAGATCATTATTTTTGGTCTTTCTTCAGTATTACATAACCTAATCATTGTTACAGTTAATCAGTCTGTAGTTCTTTTCTGTATATAATTATTAGTAGAAGGTAGTAATTCTGCAAAGGCATGTACAATTCCTCACAATTCCTATGTACACAGAATAGAAAGCACACAGTTTTATTTAGAAATCTAATAATATTTTAAAAAACAAAAAAACAACAACGTAGGCTTCTTAAACACAATCTCTAACTAAGTCCACCCACTCCCACAACTCCCACCCCTTTTCTTATGAGGTTCAAAAGAAAAGCAGAAAAACAAAACAAAAAAGGTGGCTACAAATAATCTAATCGCCACCCACAGCGCTGTACACTCCTTACGGAAATAGATATTGGACTGTAGTTTTTGATGCCAAGAGTTTAGTTTTGGACAGCTGTTAAATAAAGAGACATTAAGGTACCCAAGGCATATGATATGTCCATGCTATCCTCTAAAAACTTGGATCCCATCCAGGTAGACTGTTATCCTCTCAGCCAGCAACAAGTTCCCCTCCTTTGGATCCTGCAATATGATTGTTGGCTAGGCACAAGAGTAAAACATCCTGTGACATAGAAAATCGTCCTGTACAACAAGATCAATAACATACTGTGGTTAACACACATTATCATTTCATGTGAGCTGAAATATTGACCTTGTCCACAATGTATAAGAAGGATGAGTCTTCTTTAAAAAGTGAAGGCAGCAGCAGAACTGTTGCACCCAGAATGAGTCCTGAGGAAGGAAGGACAAAATGTGTCATGTCATCATGTCAACTAAAACAAACAGGACAGACTGTAACTATGGTACGTACATTATGAACCATTTACTTTAAAATAAACATACCTCTTCTTTCTGAAGTGCCCAGGGGCCTATACTACAAAGCAAGTTCAACGTATCCAGGATATCTGTGCGGAAGCTGGCTTAAGTTACCCTAAAACAATCACCGCTAACTCAACCCAGGCTTTCCCACTTGAGCTATGTGCGTGTTCACATAAAAGGGGCGGGGTTTGTAACAAATAGCCAATCACATGCAACATGGACAGATCCAGACGTTGATGATGAAATTAGAACCTAGCGTCAGCACCACCTTAGTACCTACATCAGATTACTGAATAAACACCTAATGCCAAACACGTAATGTTAAAGTTTAAACACTAAACATTAACAGAAACGCAACTAAAACGAAGACAAAAGAATCATTTTGCAATATATAAAGGTTATTTGGAAGAAAAGGGTTTTACGTAGAACCCTGCCACCTTCCAAAGAGTCCTTTATGAACCCTTTCTTTCAAAGAGGGTTTTTCAATGAAAAGGGTTCTAGATAGAACCCTACCCCTCTGCAAAGAACCCTTTTGGAGTATCAGTGCAATTATTTCTGATTGTAATGCCAGATCACACAGTATGTTCTCAAAGTAGTGTGTTTGCAGTGCGGAGAAGATGGTATTTTAAGAATTTGGCAATCAAGAATCTGTCATAAATCTGAGTCCCTCTGATGGTTAGCCTGCTGATTGCTAGCAAGTGTGTGTTTGTGTGAGTGTCTGTGTATACATTCATGCATGTGGCAGCATTACTCAGAAACACGGTGGACATTTGTGGCACAATCGAGGATTATTGAAGCAGTGTTATGTTGATGAAATGCTCTTTACATGGCAATTATTTGTCTTCATCTATCTCTAGCACTGACCACATGAGTCAAGGCCTTGTTTTTAACGAGTAAAGTGATGCTGTGACTTCTCCGTGGTAGATTGGCACCGCTTCACTGACTGTGCTGATGATGGCTCTCAAATGGTTGTTCTTAAGGGATGCAGGGGTGGAGATTGGGTCATTTTAATTCAATGGATTGACAAAGTAGAAATAAAGGAACTAACTTCATAAGTTCAGTTCAGTATCCTGTCTTTCCAAGGTCTCCAGATCTCACCACAAACCTTCAGAAATGCCAAGCACCTTACCTGAAAAGAGGCAATGATTCTATGAACACACTCACATGCTACAGATGAATGGGTCAGGGTCCCCACTATTGAAATAGATCTTATAAGATTTTATGTTATTATGTTATGTTTATATCTTATGTTGTTGCTGCTGTTTCACTTTCATCCCAATACCTAATCCTCAGAAATGCTTTGCAGTGACATGATTTTTGGACCCTGACCTTGCCTTATGTTCCCTCACAGGACCGAGAGTTGAGACCAGAAGAAATGGATGGTATGTCACATTGAGTGAAATTAAAGAATGCAAAATACAACTGTAGTTTCCCAATGTTTGCATCTCTCACATTCATACTCCATTTCCCCTCCCTTCAGAGTTGCGTGAGGCATTTAGAGAGTTTGACAAAGACAAAGATGGCTTCATTGGCTGTAAAGACCTGGGAAACTGCATGAGAACTATGGGCTACATGCCCACAGAGATGGAGCTAATAGAACTGAGCCAGCAAATCAACATGAATTGTGAGTAAAGCTGTGTGTGTATGTGTGTGTGTGTTTTCACCCTTTCTTCTTCTTTCCTCTGACAAACATTCAAAGTGACATGTTCATGTCACCACTACAATAGAAAATTTGATGTCAGTACTCATAACACACGTTCATTTAACAATTTGCAGAGAAAGCACCAGAGAGTCACATTCAATTTTAAAACAATGGTGGGGCTTCAAGAACATTAGTTATCCAACACAATACTATGAAAGGCATGCAGTAACGTCAACCCATTTGTCTCTCTGTTAGAAAGAGTTGTGCATGTTTCATTTTTCCATTATCCTGTTTATGGACTAACCATACCCCTAAGTCTGGCTTCCTCTTTTCCTTATGTCCAATAGTGGGAGGACACGTGGACTTTGAGGATTTTGTTGAACTGATGGGGCCCAAACTTCTGGCTGAAACTGCTGACATGATTGGGGTCAAGGAGTTGAGAGATGCTTTCAAGGAGGTGAGGAGAATGATGGAGAAAAGCTGGGTGGAATGATATAAAATAGCAAGTTGGAAGAATGAACTCACAAAATAACTCCTGGAATGCATTGAACATCACAGATTGATGAACTCTTACACTTATAATTCAGGCACTTCTCCAAAGAACAGTCATGATTTGTACAAAACATTTTTTCATCACAACCTGCCACAAAGTTTCAATGTGCCCAAGTATAGAGGAGTGAAGTGGCACTTCTTGCTGCCCATTCTGATTCTGCTCATTTGGCACAGTGGTGAACGTACCATGGCAGAAGACTCAAAGGCAAAACTTACTGTGGGATAAAAGCAGTAATAACCTTGAGGATGTTCTTTACTGTGATTTAGGGACTTTGGTGATGCTGACAGTGTTTGGTGCAAGTTCCTCATAATAAGCCACATCACCATCATACCCATAATCCTCGTGGAGAACACCCTCCTGAGTGTGATAAATATGTAAAGGGGAAAAGAAGCTTTTTTTCTAAGGATTAAACAATCTCTTTGATGATTATGATTATGTGACAATTCAATTTAAAGCTCTCTCTGTCTGTGTCTGTTTCTTCTCTTTCTCTCTCTCTTTCTCAGTTTGACACAAATGGTGATGGCCAGATCAGCACAGCAGAGCTTAGGGAAGCAATGAAAAAACTTTTAGGTCAACAGGTAAGGCGATGATGAGAAGGTCTGCCTTCCTTTCTTCTTCCTTTACACTGTCTGTCTGCATCTTGTCTGTTCATTCAAGTGCATCTTGTCTGAGTTTGTACCATGGAAGCCCATACCTCAACTGTCCCATCACTTTCTTTTGTAGGTCGGCCACAGAGATCTGGAGGATATTCTACGAGACATTGACCTCAATGGAGATGGGCACGTAGACTTTGAAGGTGAGGGAACACGGGTTGTCATTAGGTCTCTGTGTAGCTGAGGATACCAGACACTGCATTTCATACATTATAGGACATTTTATTGCAGCCAGAGCTTGCAAAACACCCTTACACAAATATGGTGTATAAACACCTTTCGCTGTTGGTCCTTCTTTCTCTCTCTCCACACACACACACACACACACACGCACACATAAGCAAAAGCCCAACATGAGTCTGGCTGATATCCCAACACCATACTGACAGTGAGGTGAGAGGATGAAGGGAGTAGGCCTGTCTGTCAGATTATCTCCATATGAAAGGATTATGTCACCTCACAGATTACCCAGAGAAAAAGGGATGCATACCGGCCCATGGGGATAAAAATAGCAGCCGGTGCTGCTATTCTGAATATTGGAGCCATCAATACATCTATTTAACTTTACATTCCCCCTGTCTTCTGTATTCAACCCAACAGTGTTAATGATGTCAGAGCAATATTTGACCTAGCAACATCGAAACAGAAAGTGTATTTCTGGAGCGGTAGGATACACACACAGACTAGGTTTTTGATTAGTTCTTTAACTTATAACCCTTAACTAACTTGACATATTTCCTTCCTTGCATTAGGCTATTCAAAACAGTGTATCTATCTTTTTTATAATTCACAGAATTTGTGCGAATGATGTCTCGATGAGTTCCAGACCAATGTACCAATGTGCCGTGGTACTACATGGATTCTCTTCTGGTACGGGAGGAAGAGAGGGAGCGACAGAGACAGAGTGACTGACGGAGCTTGAACCTCTGAACTGTCAACAAACAAGGAGAACACATATCAACCCTGCCCTGAAACTGCCACACTGAAGCACAAAGGCTGACGACTGCAGCCAAGAGCAACACTGTTGATTATATGCTGCTGTTTCTTAGAGCAAAACAAAAACAACCACCCATCTCTCTGACTTTTACAAAGTACATTTTCATAGTAATGACAACATTTATATTGCTGTGTTTATATTCATTGTGTTTGTGTTTTGCGCATACCATTGTTTTTCTTCACCCTATAGATTTATCATGTCCATTTAAACTATTGTAAGTGTCAAACCTGGTAAAAGCAAGCCAATATTTGTTTTTGAATTATGTATAATGTAGCACTGATGCAGTTCTTCTATTTATTATCATCATGTCTATCTTACTGTGATATTTGTGTAATTTTCAACATGCATAAGACTTGGATGTGTTGCAGACGCCTTCACTTGTGGAATTTCTTGAAGGCTGTACTCTCTCGGTGCAGTGAGTTGCTAATCTTGGCTACTGTGATGGGCCTTTTTACGTATGTTTACTGATTCTGCATATTATCCTGCATGAATACTCAGAATACATACTGCACTTTTGAGTTTATTTGTCAGATCATCTCCCCCATAATGCACAATAGTAGGTGATCATCAGAACAGAAAAACTGGGTTCTTGGGTGAAAGAGATATTCTCTCCATGCATTATTAATTTTTGAGAGAGAGCTTTGTTAAATGTATTAGTGTATTGCACTTTTGTGCGTGTCTACTGAACAGTCTTAAAGCAAACATTTTCACTTTGGTGGAAGATTTGCATTTTTAACTCACATACCTCAAAATGAATTGAGCAATCAACCTCATCCATAAACTGCCCCTATAGCCTAAACTGTAATTGCCATCTCCTTATGTTTCTCACTCTCATTATCAATAATTGCAGAGGGGCAGTATTAGCCTACTTCATTTAAAAAAAAACAACAACAACGGCTAGAGCACAGAAAAATAAATATTTTACAAATATGATCCCTTGGACTACATTTTCAAAAAAGAACCAATTATCATCCCCATGGATTCCTGGGGCAGCTAAATTGGTGGTTGACTGTTCATGAACTGACATGGGGGGTATATGCATGCTATAAAGTAAAAATATTCTACTAAAGGGAAATATTACTTTGTGATTTTACTTGTCTTAACTATGCATGCTAGAAACAGCTGCAATTTGTAGCAGAATAGATTGAAATAAAAGTTTTTATTGGAACTGAAACGCAATTTCTGTGTGTGTGTGTGTGTGTGTGTGTGTGTGTGTGTGTGAGAGAGAGAGAGAGCGAGAGAGAGAGAGAGAGAGAGCCCGAGACCCAAACAGACCATTGCATTTGATTGGCTGATCCGTACATGCGGCTACCTGCCTTTTTCAGGGCACGCGCCTGCGACAAATTGAGGATTAACCTATTTAGTTAATACTAACTTAGTTCCACTAACAACTAGCAAGCAAGCCAGCTAGCTGGGTAGTAAGTAACGGCTTAACTTAGCTAACAGTATGGCTGATGAGTTCCTCATGTGGCGAATGGAGTGAGTAAAGTACCAAGAATATAAATCATAAATGTAGTTAGAGGTTATGGGCTAACGTTAATGATGCTGCTAACTACAGTAGGCTGATGGGTTGTGGTCGCGCGTGCCATTTTGTTTATCAAGGGTTTCATCAGCTGACCTTAACTTAGTTGACTGCCAAGTAAGTCGACTTGACTGCCGCTACCACCCGTGGTTATTAACACGTTTGTTTTTACCGTTATGTAAACACTGAGAATCGGCTGAACAGCTTCGTTTAAGCACCCTGCTGCGGTTGCTACAGTTAACCTACAGTAGTTAACCTAACGTTACACTAGTTAACCTACAGTAGTTAGGGTTAGTGCTTTATAAGGTGGGGTTAGACATTAGCTAGTTAGTCACGAATTGATAAACTAACTTAACTTCCATTCGGTAGCTGTTTAAATTGGCAATACCAGTGTGATTGGAAGACGGGATGCACCTATCAGTTAACTGTTTTAAAGGTTGCTTATGTGGGCAAAAAGTAACGCTGCTAACGGTCAAGGTGTTGAAGTTCCGTCATATTCTGCTGTCACTGATATGTTAACATTAGCTAGGTTATCTTAGACTCACAGCTGTGATGATGCTGGTCATTATACTACTACTAATAATAATGATAGTATGTTTCTGGTGTGTTTGCATTCATGCACTAACACACACAGAAACAATGGATTTTCCAACATGCTATAGGCTGTATCTAGCTTTAAACACAGGTAATACCAGTGAAAATAATTCAATGAGGAGGAAGCAAAAATATCCCAGAATGTGTAAGGATCATTGTAAAAAGTTAAAATGTAGGCTACTGAACTTGATAGGTGTCAGTCATGACAGCCTATATTGCATGCTGTCTTAAAGTACCAAACAGAAAAGTGTGTACATGTCTGTATAACCGATTTGTGTGATTGAGTAAGGAATGCTAAATGTTTATCATTGTCTCTTTGTATTGAGTTGCCTCACACTTGCCATGTTGACATGGTTTACATGGCAGACAGTGTTGCATGGTGTTCACTATAGTTCCATAACACCTTAAAATTTTCATTTTTTAACAAGGAGTTTTAGATGATTAAAACAACTCTGACGTTTTGTGTTTTCCTTTTCAAATATACATGAGAAGGTCCACATCAGCCTACAAGGATTGGTGGCTGATCAAAGGGAACACCTCTACTTATAAAGCTTGTTCTTTTGGTGACTGCTCTTGATATTTCGATTTCTCCCTTGCAGACACAGACACTTGACTGACTCTTGAAGGCCCTGTTTTAGCGCAGGCTTCAGAGGTTGAGGCTGTAAACAGACCAGAGGACGTGTCCTATAACTCTGTGCTGTCTGGCTTCTTCTGTCCTCAACTGCTGTGATCATGGCTTGGTTTGTATTTCCTGTTGACAACCTACTGTGCATGTGTCTTGGTATCTCCTTCACTGTGTGGTTCACTCTTCTGCTGGTCTTCATAATTGTGCCAGCCATTCTTGGAGTCTCTTTTGGTATTCGCAGACTCTACATGAAGACACTTCTCAAAATCTTTGAGGTAAGCATGTTGTCTTTAAGGCTATGTAATGCACAACAGTACTACAAAGGTACAAAATCAAACTCCATTAAGGTTGTGTGTTTGGAGAACTTAAAAGATTATTTTATATATAGTAGTATATTACACCAATCTTGTTTCAGAATATCCTTGCTTCCCTAATCCCATCCCACCTCTAAGCTGCTGCAAGAATGTTTTACCACAATTTGAGATGTCTCAAAAATAGGCACAGAAATAGTCTCTTCAGTGTTAATCTCACAAAATTAATGATGACAATTCTCATTATTTTTTAAATTTTAGTTAATGAGTATGGTGAGTAGAAATTCTGTACTATGATGATATTAAATTCATTTTATTTCCTTCTGTTATTGACAGAAACATGATGACCCAAAAAACGGTTGCTGTTTTGTTAAAACAAAACTGAGAACATGGTTTATTTTATCCAATCAGACATGCATTAACTAACAGATTAGCAAACAAATAGGCATGCTTATCATTGAGACATGGCCTGTTATTATCCAGTCACAGACATGCATTGATGTATAGAGCACTATGCATGACAGCTCCTTGATGTGAATGTGCAAGATAAACAGATTCATTGGGAAATGTCGAAATGGTGCAAATGTAATCTACACTGGAGTGGTGCTAAATTTTCTGCAGTTAGAGCTGCTCTAGGAGATGTTTTCAGCAACTATAATGTTATTGTTGGTGGCTAATTCCACATGCCATTTTAGTCACTAATTGACTACATTGAATCTTATGAATTGACTAAAATTCGACTACATTTAAATGGCATTTATGTCAAAAGCCTAAATCCATAAATAAATCTTACAGTGGTGTGAAAATAGTGGTCTCTTCCTTGTTTCTGACTTGTCACTTTGTCAGTTTCTATATTGGTTGTGCAATTTGAAAAGTATTCTTGCTCAGAAAAGTGTGAATTCATGTGAATTTCATGTGATCTCGTGAATTTCATGTTTTCATCAACTACCACAAAATGAACACACAGAGTGGTCATACTGTTCCCTCGTCATGCCTAGGCTGAGGTCACGGATATTTGAAGCTTCTGTTTTGTTATCCTATACTTTGCAATTGTAAGCAGATTTGGCAAACACAAGGATACTGAATTTGCCAGAGATGGAGAAAGACAGTCCCTCTATGTGTCCAGTCAATAATTTTAGTGAGTAGTGATTCTGCATCATTGGGCTTTTTGTGTTTTGCTGCTATGCTCAATTTTCTATGCTCAAAGATCACAACTTTATTAGGTACTCCTGCTCGTTAACGCAAATAGCCTGCTCCTCCAAACAGTGAATCATGTGGCTGCAACTCAATATATAAAGCTTGCAGACATGGCAAAGTGGTTTAGTTTTTGGATCGACCAAACATTAGATTGGGCAAGACGTGTGATCTAAGCAACTTTGACCGTGGTATGACTGTTGGTGCCAGACGTGGTGGTTCCAGCATCTCAGAAACAGCTGCCCTCCTGGGATTTTCCCACTACAGTCTCTAGAGTTTACAGAGAATAGTGTGATAAACAAAAAACATCCAGTGAGCGGCAGTTCTGTGGCCAAAAACGCCTTGTTAATGAGAGAGGTCAGAGGAGAGTGGGCAGACTTGTTCAAGCTAACAGAAAGGCCACAAATGCTCAAATAACAGCTCTTTATAACAGTGGTGTGCAGAAGGGCACCTTGTTGAATCCATGCAGCAAAGAATTCAGGCTGTTCTGAAGGCAAAAGGGGGTCCTACCCGGTACTAGAAAGTAAAAGTATCTCCTGGTTATGGTGACAGGCTGAAACCGCGTTTCATTTATCTTTAAGGAAACACATGTTCTCCAAACCTTTCCGTCTACGGGCCTAGAATCTCTAGGGACAGGATCATGCTGCCTAATTTCACCACTTTGATCATCAGCACAGTCTATGATGTCCATATTCTCTTTGAATCTCTGACCTACAATGCATTCTGGAGGCCTGCAGTGCTTGTTACTGCTTACTCAACTCTGACTCCTTTGCTGCTGGTCAGCAGGAGTATATCGAATTAAGTCTTACTTCCTTATTAATATTTAGTTGAATGACAGAAACTGCACTAGATGTGGAAAGTCAAATCCCAAATTGTTATTCTTAATCTATTGACATAATTATGTTTTTTTTTTCTTTTCTTTTTTCAGTGGGCGACCTTGCGAATGGAGAGGGGAGCGAAGGAAAAGAATCAACATCTCTATAAACCATATAGTAATGGTAAATGAGTACCATGGTGATATTGAAGAGCTTGTTATATTTTCAATTCCCCTGAAAGTCCTGGTGTGGTATCTGCGTGCACCCACAAACCCAAAACAAAAGTTAAGATGGAGAAGCAGGCAGCTCTGGTGGGAAAGAAAGAGAGAAATGTTAGATAGACCATCTGGAAAAACGTAGGGACGAGCAAAGTGGAACAGAATAAATAGGCCCAATATTAGAGAGGAAAATCCTCCCAAGTCTGAACATGAAAACATTTCAGTCCCTAAAAGTGGATCATCATCATTTGGAGATACTTTGGTTTTGAATGAGATGACAAACAAATTCTGTGACAGATTCACAGATTCACAGATTCTGTGCAACGTTTGCCTTAAGGTTGTAGCGACACCCCAAAGTAATAAAGTAGTAATTGTTTATTATTTGAATTTTGTACATAACAATCACAGTAAGAGTAAGACAAAAGAGTGAAAACAAGACTTTGTAGCTGCAGCTTGCAAAAGTGCAATAAAAAAGTTGTTTCCTGAAACAGAGACAAATGACTGAGTGATTAATAATTGTGATCACAATATTTTGCAAATAATCATCATTATCATTTTTGCCAAAATCATAAGAGTCCGTGTCAGTGGGGGTCCGGGGCCTTGTTCTTGAGGCCGACTGCTGACGGGAAGAAACTGTTTTTGTGGCGTGAGGTTTTGGTCCTGATGGACTGCAGCCTCCTGCCAGAGGGGAGTGTTTCAAAGAGTTTGTGTCCGGGGTGGGAGGGGTCGGCCGCAATCTTCCCTGCACGTCTCAGAGTCCTGGAGGCGTACAGGTCCTGGAGGGATGGCAGATTGCAGCCAATCACCTTAATATTTAATAATAATATTTCATTAATATTTAATGATTAAAAATAATTAGCTGTGGATAATTTGTTTTTGTCTGTAATCTCTAATGCCCATTTTTCTTCTCTTCTCAATGTCCTGTAGGTATCATAGCCAAAGAACCTCCATCATCTTTGGAGCAGGAGATCCAGGAGCTTCGGGGCCCTGCCAGCAGTCTGGGCTCCGAGCCAGAGTTTGAGATGGCTGACATCTTCTACTTTTGCCGGAGGGGTGTGGAGAGCATCGTAGATGACGAGGTGACCAAGCGCTTTTCAGCCCAGGAACTGGAGAGCTGGAACCTGCTGACTCGGAGCAACTACAACTTCCATCATATCAGTCTGAGACTCAGTGTTCTCTGGGGCGTGGGACTCCTCATCCGCTATGGCTTCTTGCTGCCTCTCAGGTCAGAGAATCAGCACACAGGGAGTTGGTCTGTTAGAATAAGGCAGTAGGGCGCAGTATCATCATAGGGTGCACAATACATCCACAATAACTCCACTTGTCTGTTACCTTTCTCACTACCATAGTTGTGTCTTGATAAAATCAACTCATATTGGTTTTAAGTGCATTTTACACAGATGTCTCAGCTTGCACATACATTGAGAACAGAAAAGCAAAGTGGTTAAATCAATAGTTAGGAGAATTGCAAGACTTGGAGCTTAGTTGAACTCTTGTATAAAAGCATTGAATTGTCGAACCACTGCTCTGAGCTTGAGAGTAAACTATGTGTTCTGGCTTCTTCAGGGTTACATTGGCCGTCACTGGTGTTGGTCTGCTCCTAGTCCTGACTACTATGGTGGGCTTTTTACCAAATGGAAAGTAAGTATCCCCTAATTCTAATAAACATAAAGGTAGCCCACAGTTCAAGCATGCATGTGGAGTCAGGTCACACTAGAATGGCATGTAATACTAGAAGGATGAATAAAGACTATACGATTTATAGGTTTAACCCTATTTAGACTGCACACACATTTAGCCTGAAAATTACATTGCTCTAATTTTTAAAAATATTCTGAATTCTCTTTAAGAGTTTAATAAACCTTGTAGTGTGCGTCGATCCTACCGGGACTAAAGTGTGATTCTGTATCTTCAGGTTAAGGACCCACCTGAGTGAGAAGGTTCACTTGATGTGTTACCGCATCTATGTTAGAGCTCTCACAGCCATCATCACCTATCACAACAGGTACATTATATCCAATATTTAACAACAAAGGCTAATTAACAACACACACACACACACACACACACACACACACACACACACCTGCAAACCACATAAAAACAAAATCCAGTCCTTGGGTTTCATGATATTTCAGCAATTTAAAGTATCATATTATTCCAAAACACATTTTTTGGTGTCTTTCGCATTGTATTGTGATTCTTTTTGGCACAGTGATGCTGTTCTGGTATGCTATTACAGGGTAAAACTGGTATTGTAACAACTATACATTTGGTACGATTGCCTCATTTGAGTCTGTCAGAAATGTGTGTGTGTCTTAAACTGCCTGTTTCATTTGCAGAGAAAACAAGCCAAAGAATGGCGGTATCTGCGTGGCTAATCACACAACACCTATTGATGTCATCATATTGGCCAATGACGGCTGCTACTCTATGGTACAAAATCTGTGTGTGTGTTTGTTCCATCTTGGTGAGAATGAAGATTCTGAAATGGGTGAAAAGATGAGCATTGCTTTTGGAAGAACTGTTCTTTCCTCAGGCTGCTATTGAGTTGAATTTGTCTCTCAGGTTGGCCAGGTGCATGGAGGGTTGATGGGGATGGTCCAGAGAGCCATGGTCAAATCTTCTCCCCACATCTGGTTTGAAAGATCTGAAGTCAAAGACAGACATCTTGTGGCCAAAAGGTAGCACTGCAGCTTAGTGCTTGAATCTCTTTCTCCCCATATACTGTAAGCTCAAGCCATTACCACAATGTTCTTGCATGTTTTTTTTAAATTTTCTCTCCTTTCTCATTTCAGGCTAAGCGATCACGTAGCTGATAAAACCAAACAGCCCATCCTCATCTTCCCTGAGGGTTAGTATGACAATTAGCTTGCATGTCATGGGGTTCAAAATAACTGCAATATGACTAATAATCATATTATCTCTGTATAGAACCCATAGAGGTGAGGGGTGATTTGATTGGTGATATGTTTGCTGTTGCCAAGGGCCTCACGCTGTGTAATCTTTAGGTACTTGCATCAATAACACGTCAGTGATGATGTTCAAAAAGGGCAGCTTTGAAATTGGCTGCACTGTCTACCCAGTTGCAATCAAGGTAGGAACTTTACCTGTTGTCGTCCTTTTGTTTATTTTTCTCCTTCCTTCTCTGTCTGATTTGAGCTTGTTTCCATCTTGCAGTATGACCCTCGGTTTGGGGATGCGTTCTGGAACAGCAGTAAGTTCGGTATGGTGAACTACCTGTTGCGGATGATGAGCAGCTGGGCCATTGTCTGCAGCGTTTGGTACCTGCCACCTATGGACAGAGAGGTGAAACCCTTCCTCGTATTGACAAATTTAGTCATCGTAGGCGTTGATTGCAGACTATTTATTGTTCAGTTAGACCCCTTTTAAACATATGGTGTATTGTAGTAGTTTCTCCACTTTCCTGAATCGGGTTTTGGTTGTCTTTGTGTAGGAAGGAGAGGATGCGGTGCAGTTTGCCAACAGAGTGAAAGCAGCCATAGCTGCACAGGGAGGGTTAGTGGACCTCCTCTGGTGAGTTAATGTGGCCGTGTGAATTTCACAGCACACATTTAGGGATGATTAGAGAACAACAGCAAGATTGGAGTTTAGTAGACAACATTTGGAGCCCATGACCAGTGGTTTGGGAAATACAAAGGTGAGGTAATAGCATTGTCCTTTTTGCCGTAGGACATTTGTGAGTGTTGTTTGATTGGAATTCCTTGCACCATTGTTATAAGTTGTACCTTACAAACTATGGCCCCCATTTCTGGATGCCGTGGTGTATTTATTTCCTCTAAAAACTAATGCTGTGGACAATGAGAAGTTGAAGAAAATGTTGAAGAAACGTGGAAAGGTCAGGAAACTGCATTGAGCTGCTTTTCTGCATGTTGAATATGACACATACTATACATGTTACCTTGGATCTTGGTTATGCCCATCAGGGTTAGAGAAAAGAGTAACAGTCGGTGTATGGTGTTGTTCTCTGTCATGATGTGATACCCTTGTTCTTTTTTACACGTCCGCTCTCAGGGATGGAGGGCTGAAACGAGCAAAGGTGAAAGATGCTTTCAAAGAAGAGCAGCAGAAGCTTTACAGCAAAGTGCTAGTAGGCGACCAGGAGCAAGAGGACCAAAGTGAAGACACACTTGTGGAGGATGAAAGTGACTCAGATTCAGCCAATGAGGGCACAGTGAACCAATGACAGAGCTCTACTAAGCATATTATTCTTATACATGAAGTTACAAATAAAGACTAAATCTTAGACAGTGACATTTCTTACTTTCCCTCGCTCTGAGCCAAAGACTGTTGATCCTGTGCTGCACCAGGGACGTCAAATTTCATGAATGTTATGTTTGGATATTTCAGTATTTAGCACTTTTATTTACATTGTGCATGTTGTGAAAATAGGAGAATGGTTACACTCATAGGTCAGTAGTTATGTTATACTGTATATACTTTTATTTTACTCTTTGTTCATGAACCAGACACCCTGTTGTAGTAGCCTTAATTGTATCTACTTACTTTTTATTGACCTTTTATTTGGCCTTTTGTTGTATTCCTGATCAAAACATCTTTTGCGAGGTGAGGACTAAC
Source organism: Monocentris japonica (assembly GCA_900323365.1). Taxonomy (NCBI): domain Eukaryota; kingdom Metazoa; phylum Chordata; class Actinopteri; order Trachichthyiformes; family Monocentridae; genus Monocentris; species Monocentris japonica. The sequence continues at coordinate 67,031 of OOFE01013253.1, forward strand.
CTTTATCGGTGAGATAATAAAAAAAGACTTAAAGATTGCATTAAAGATTGCTCCATTCAGGGAAAGCATTTTATAGTCTCAGGAATGGTGTGCAAAGATCTGGATCCAACAGAGTCGCACTCCTTCAGAACTTGTAAGCCTAAATTTCTTCATAACCAAGGGAAATGCTCCTTTTACTGACTGGTCAATACAGTGAGCTCAGAAAGTATTTGGACACTCACTCTTAATTTATAGGCTTTACATTTTCAGCCACATTGGATTAGAAAGAAATTTTAAAAGCCTGTGATTTTTTGATAAACTGCACAAATACAATCAATATTCCTGCATTTTTATGGAGCCTATAACTTATTGAACTACAGGAAATACGATACAGATAAATATAGACAGATGCATGAGACCATGTTTATCACATGAAATGTTATCCTTTTACTGAAACCCTTGGTTCATATGTGGGCCTTATCAAAGTTGATCTAACTGATTTTGATCAATGTGTCAATTACTTCAACTCATACCGAAACCTGCATTTTGGTGGGCTCTAGTAGTATAGTAGTATAAGTAGTATAATAAAGTAATCGTGTAGAGCACATAGAAGAAACAACCTCACACCTTTGCATTTACACATCTGGAGTTTAATAATGGTGATCAACTCCTAGAAGCTTTCACTTTCTCAATGAATCCGACTAATAGTTAAAGGTTGTTGACAAGGGATGGCAGTTGATGTAAAACTATAGCTGCAAGAAAACAATCTCTTCATGGTGAACTTCAAATACAATATACTAGTATGTGTAAATAGTCATTTAGTATACATACTCACTTCAGCTGATGGATTCCCTTTTGTTTCCTTTCTAAAGCCTGTTCACATGATGTCAAGGTCATGGAATGATGCAATTAAACTGAATGTAGACAACCGTGTAAACATGTTAGTAAAACCATGAAACCAAGAACAATGTTTATCGATTGATTAGAGCACATCATAAAAATATCAGTTAAGCTAAGGATATATTTTTCAAATTTTTCAGTTTAACATCTTGAATGAATGAAACGAAAAACATTTTAGGCCAACATAGTATGTTTTCTAGAAAGAGCATCTGTGTAAATCCACTAGCCATGAGCTAGCTAGCATTTTGGATGTATACCAAGAATAAGTTGACAGTGTCATTGCCATAACGGTCACTGCCATAGTGGTGGTCACTACAAATTACATTGCTTTATAGTGATGTGGTTGTTAGAGTTGATGACATTCAATCATTAATTCAGTTAATATTATAGTCATTAAATCTTTTGTTTTTATTTTTATTTTATAGAATAGTAACTTTAAGTAACCCAACAATGTTGAGTTATGCCTTGTTTCTTAGAGTATTCCTCAAAGAGAACTCAACAAAGAGGCATGTCCACGTTAGCGAAAAAACTAGTGTGTGAAAAACTAGGTTTTTGAATGACCAGATATGATTCCTGTCATAGTGTGACTTGATAGTGATTACTATCGATGGAAGATGAACCACTTTCACCTTGAGCAGCTATTGATATTTACATTTGTCCCTCGTTTTAAAAGAGGCTTTAAACAAGACTTTTATATAAGCCCAAATACACTACTGTTATAGATTGTAGTCACAGGAGGCGACTCACTAAGTTTAGTTTACATATAAGGCAGCTTGGTTTCCATTTTTTTGCATACTGCCTTCTTCATTCTTTTGAGTTTTCATTTTATTTTTCATTGTAAATATTATTGTCAATTTTATTACTGTTAATGTATTGCACCATAGGTGCACGGCACCTGTTGTACAGTTGAGCTGTTAGTAAAATGTCACAGTCCAGACACAGACACTATGGCAGTGCCCACACTTGTGCGTCACTTTACTGATTGGCTCGAGGCTGTCTCTCAATTTAAGGCTACAGTAAGCCCGTTTCTATATCTGGCTTCACGTCTAAGCCTTCCTGGAAAGCACAGTGACAATGAACATTTTCAGGGCTGTAATATGTGATGTTACACACTATCATTAGGCACTATAATTATGATCATCTAGAATTTTCTGTCTAATTGTCTCAAATTATTATGGTTTAAGTCAGACCTTATGAGATTTTTTCTTTTTGTGAGCAAAAATTGTGAAAGTTTATTATAAGAGAAGATAGATAAAAGTCCAAATGTATTTAAGAAAACATTGCTTTCAAGTTGCAATGGGAAAAGTCTTTGAAACCAGCGATTTACAGAAAAGAAGAAATCCCAACATCCTAGCCTTATGCCAACATAAACATTTCTGCTTTCTAGCTCCTCTGTCAGGAAAAATGAAACATGCTTCTTTGATAACAGCAACAGATAAAGTCCTGTAAGGCATTATTACAAATATTCTCGTCTCAATAGGGATATTTTACCACCATCTTGTGGTACTAAAACTTAAAGCACATCTAAACAAAGGGGGCAGTTAAATCACTTAGCTACCATATACAGATGACTGAATCATTTTAATCATCAGTTGCCAAGGTTAGATTTAGAGCAAAATTATATTTTATTTATGATGTCCCTCGGAAGTGGTATTCACTCCCAAACACTTCTACCAAAGGATCCAGGGCTAAGACTGTATCATCTCTTAGATCAAAAAATGTCTCATAATTGTCTTTGCTTGACAGAATAAACGTTACATACTTACGAGAGACTACAGTCATCCACCGCAGGCCAACTCAACAACACAACCTTAATTAAACTGCAGAGGCCCCACACGTGGAAGCTGTGGCACTCTTATTGTGTAAGATCATTGTGCTATGTGGGGGACATACAATTAGATATAATATGAGACTGGGTTCACAATACATTGTTGTTACAATAGCAGAAATAAAAACAAATTCAGGCAAGGCTACTTGTTTCTTCATTAATATAAAGGAAGAAGCATTTCTTGATACGTTGCCATTTAATTGTGATATAGATTTGTGACGTGTCACTCAGATGTAGTTAGTCATGTTATATTATGGCTAGAATTTCCATTACAATACATTGTTCTGCTCTACCACTGTATATATATGAAATATGACATAGACGTATTGTTACATGTAAAAATGTCAAGTGCAAAACAACAAATATAATGAAAGCCTAACACTAACATTATTGGAGGATTTTCTGTTTGCAACGCTCAAGTTATCAGGATGAGAGAGGCGTGCTTCGGCACCAGGAGAGCTGTACCTGTAAAGACTGTGGTCTGAGTATGCTTAACACTTCTGGGTGGGAGATGAGCTCCTCTGTGGTAAATTCTGAACTATTAGTCAGTCATGCAGCATAAGGGCATTTAACACAACACAAGCCACAAACAGAATTATGTACATATTGGGTTTATTCTACAGTCTAAAATTGAAAGATGATTTTGAGCTAGGGAAGATTTAACTGCATTCCTATATCATTCATTAGATTTACTTCCAAGGTCTGTGGCAGAATGGGGCATCTGCCATGGAGAAACTGTGGGGAGTGGACTACACTCCCCAGCAGGCCACAGTATGTTGGCCATCTTGCCCCAGCTAAACCAGGTCAGCAATCAGCCAGCTGGGAGTTGATTGTGACCAAGATTTAAGAGGGAGAATCTGCAGTCCAAGGGGAGAGAGCAGACTGGCTCCAGAGAGCAGCCAGGGAAGCAGCTGGAGAGCCCCCACCAAAGCTTAAGCGATAAGTTCAAGTTGTTTTGTAATTTGGTGTAAAAAGACCCAGTAAAGTATCATTTCTGTTGGAATCTCGTCTTCAGAGTGATGTTTGCACTGAACGTGCCCTTAGATTGGGCTTGTGAATACCTGCTTTTCCCCAGGGTACCACAATGAGACTAGATGACATAAAAACCAAACCAACCAAACCTGCTAGCACTTTATTATGTTTTATATATTCAACTTATTCTTGGAAGTATTCATATTTTAAATGTGTATTTTACCAATATGAATGCTGCGGTACAAATTTAAACTATGATGCATGACACATTGTTGTTGGGATATTATGTTCAATACAACAACATGGAAGGATAATGCAATATTGTACTGCTTTGGAACAAAAGATATGTGATGGAAACACATTCTGTGTGCCAGTGATGTCAGGGCCAGGGCGCTCAGTATTTGTGTCGTATTAAGTAAGGCATAATGATGAACTGATGTAGCGTCTGATCCAAGGCCTCAGTATGGGATGCTTTTGATGAAGTATGTTGGTTGTCTTTATAGATTCAATTGAGCATCCCAAATTGCACTAAATGAAAGCTTATCAAATTTGCTATTTTTGTAAGAGGGGAAACTTTTTTTTTTTTTTCTCTCATGCTGCAATGCATCATCACATCTAATTTCCCAGCAACATACTAATGGGACTGATGGATCAATTTAACTTGCTCATGGGCTGCATTTTACTTGACAGTCAAACACTGATAAGTATTCTGTTATTTATAATTGTTACACTCAATGCATTCCCTCGTTTTATGTGTGGTACATTTATAAATGGATAAAGATTTGTCTTTCCTACTCCGCTGCAGCGCCTCCTGGCATCGGCTTTATTCCCGTGACTCATCCGCATGTCCTCAGGTCATGTCTGTCAACATACCCAATCTAAATGCAGCAGCGTATTTGGATATCGCTTTATAGACTTCATTTACACCTGAAATGGCAATTACCCATAATGTAGATAGCGAAGGAAAAAAAATGGTTTGGCTGTGCAATTTTCTGAGCGGACTTTTGCAGCACCAAAGGTCAGAGCTGCAACCTCCTCAAGATTCGTTGAAACATAATCTCACCCTGTGAACCAGGGCACTATACTGAGCTATCGGCTGTCTCAGGGTTGTCAGGTATCAAGTAAAGTGTTGTACGCTCATGCCTTGTTTTCCATCACCGTGCCTAAAATGATGCCAAACACACAGAGTACTCAGCGTTTTTTTCCCCCCCCAATCTGACATGGATGTTGATTTCGGGGTGTGGTGACATTGACATATTGGTGTGCTTTGCTATTTTTGTTTTTCATAGACGTTGACAAGTTAGCGCACAGTAATTTTCTAAGATAAGACTCATAAACTAAGTAAATCACTCAAAAAATGGTCAGACAGCTTACCAGATCAATCAAATCAACCTTAAGGCCTGTTCTTGTATGTAGCTAATATGGAACAATACAAATTGATGCACTTCTTTATGAAATCGAATGAAAGCCCAGAGTCAGGTGTATATGGTATAATCCATAGGTTCAAATGTGTAATTGGATATTCTGTTAGATGTGAACTGATCAGCCGTCGATCAATTTGAGTCATGTAACCTGCTAATCTGGGGGAGTGTCTTGGCTCAGCCAAGGCACCTCTCTGTAACCACGCCCCATCAGCTGTTTCCTCAACTGTGCTCAACGCAGTCCAGAGGAAAACTTTTCTCGCATTTACCCAGTCTTATAACAAGCTGAGACACAGTCGAAGCCATTCAGGGTTTTATCTTTTTTTTTTCTTCGGCGTCGACCCGAGGCAGTAAGTGTCAGACATGTCTCTGGCCGATCAAAGTCAGTGGTGTCCTACGAGCGTGCAGGTAACGGTACTCCAGGCGAGAGGCCTCAGGATAAAGGGGAAAAACGGCACCAACGATGCCTACGCGGTCATGCAAGTGGCCAAGGAGAAGTACTCTACCTCGGTGGCGGAGAAGAGCGTGGCGCCGGTGTGGAAGGAGGAGGCCACGTTTGACCTGCCGCCGCTCCATCACGGCAACACGGAGCGCTGTAGGCTGCACGTCCACGTAATGCACAGGGCTCTAGTGGGTCCGGACAAGTTGCTCGGCCAAGCTGCCGTCAATCTACCGGAGCTCATGGAAGATAAGGCCCGCAACAAGACCGAGTAAGTGGTCACAGACGGGCATTCTAGCAATAGTTTGGAGTGGTCGTTGTCTTCATTAAAAAGCTGTAAATAAATGAAGAGATGAGAACACCCAAATTGATAAAGAAATTAAATCTCCCTCACTCATGCTAAGTCATTTACTAATAAGCCTTTGACATTTTCCATAGGCCTGTTCCCAAATGAATTTCCCTTTAAAACCACACGAGTCTTAGTGTACGCCAACCTAGACAACAATCTAATACTGTGAATGCTCTCTACATTGCTTCAAAGAGAGAGATGGCAGCATGGCACCTACCAATGTTAGTTAATTGACATGATCCACGATCAGTGTATTTTGTAAGGAATCTGGGCTTCTCTGCAACAAGCACTACATCTTTTTAGCTTGAAGAGTCTTTGGTCCTATGAATATAAATGCAGTCTTGCCCCTCATGCAATCTAATAACTAGACAACTCTTAATGAAGACTGACAGGTATAAAGAGGTAATACATAGATTTCTGATATTAATGTTCACAATACAGGAGAACAATTGCTGATTATTGCTTGCTGATTCTGTCAATCATAGTATTGTGTGGATGAATGAAAACTGCATTATCCCTATTAATTCCCTAATAATTACAACCCATGTTTTGTTGGGGAAAAACATCATGCATGCTCTGAAAAGTTTGGATTAGTTAGGTGGGTAAAAAATAGAAGATGGGCAACAGAAGTTGAATATGTATGAATGTATTAGTCTAAATGTGAATGACTATTTGGTGATTTGGAAGTGAAGATATATTTACGTCTGAAATGAGTCTTGCAAGCATACACACAGCCATGCATCACTACACCAACTCGCTCTGGAGGGTCTGACTCATTAATGTTGCCCTATTGCTGCTGTGCAGCTTGAGGGATTTATTCCCTCGGCAGACTTCAAGGATGCCAATCAGGATTACTTACTCAAACGAATGAATTGAATCAAAAGATTCACTCTTTCCCTCCAAAACTTCCAAAAAAGAGCCAAACCTCACATCAACAAACTCAACTGAACACAGTGGCCTCTGTCCATACATGATCTAGCGTTCAGATATAAAAAATCAATCCCAAATAAAAAAGGAATGTCATTACAACACATACACACAACATGCAAAATGAGTGAAGAAATTAATTGAGCTGATTACTCTCTAATGTAGTGAAAAGATTGACACTCATCTCTCTTATGAGCCAGTGATGGCTGTGATTTGGTTTTACAGGCCCTGCAGGTAGTCTCAGTGCTAGCCAGCAGTTTTCTTCCTCTGTGCAGCAAAGATGATAAATGCCCTGCTGGTCTTTTGGCCTAAGAAAATTGTTGATATTAATAATTTAGTCCAAGTGATCCTTGTTTAATTTTTGAAATGGAGGACTCATTAGCCCATCACAATTAGAAACTTGTGTATTTCAGTTAGACTGGAAAATATGATGTCACACTAAGCTGTTTGTGAGTATTTCAATCCCTTTACCATGTGACCAGTATTATACACAAGCACACAGCATACCAGCCAGTTTGTAAGAACAACATACACGCGCACACACACACACACACACACACACTATTCGTTCTTCCACCTTCTCTCCATTATTGATAATATGTGAATCACCATCAAATGATATAGATTTTCTATCTCTTCATATCATAGTAATGTTTTTACAAAATACGGTGGGCAGTCCTACCCTCTCAAAAGGATGCATAGGTTTTTAGTGTCTGCGCTTCTGATTACCTTTGTCCTTTTTTGGCAGTGATAAATAAGGTTATATTTTTAAATTATTGTTAATGGATCTTTACTTATGTAGTACTTTTCAACACAGCCACAAAGTGATTTATAAAGTATAAACAAATCAGATCAACCACAAAAGCAATAAAAACAAGTAAAATTTAGCCAGCTTGAGCTCCTCAGGCAAGTCATTCCAAAGTTTAGGAGCCCCAATAGCAAAGTCCTGTGATCGTATGGGCATAAAAAGCTATGTGATATAGCTTGGGTCCAGACCCATACATGTCTTAAAAGTGATCAGTAAAACCTTAAACATAACTAAGAGGTAACCAATGTAAAGACGCTAAAATCGTGGAGAATCCCAGCTGCTGCATTTTGTTGAAGATGAAAGAGAGACTTCTGACTGAGGCAGGAGTACAGAGAATTACAGTAGTCTAAGTGAGCAGAGATAAATCCTTGATGACTAAGGATAAAAGTGGAAAAAGTGGAAGCATGTACATAAAGAATAAGATGGGGCCCAAAATTGAACCCTGTGGGACCCAACTTGTTATGTCTGCTGTGTTGTAATAGAAAAAGTTCTATTGCAAAGACAGGAGTTAAAAGAATGGAGAGCTTCATTCCTGAGACCAACCCAGTTTCTCAAGCTATCTAATAAAATGGTATGGTCTACAGTATCAAAGGCTGCACTGAGATCTAAAAGAATGAAAATGGAACATTTCCCGTTCCCATTTCTGTTGGTCACTGATGTTGTGCCATGGAAACGGTGAACCCTGGAGGGGCCAGATGATTGGGGTAGGTGGACACCATAGACCATAGAGCTGCCAATCACCAGTGTCATTGAATCCTGTAGGGTTGGGGAATGGCAGGGA
>OOFE01013254.1:0-34660 GCA_900323365.1 Monocentris japonica
CAACGTGAGCTTTTGTTAAGTCTTCTCCTCAGAACAGAACAGAACAGACCAAACTTCTAAATATAAACACTGTCATCCCAAGCATACACAGTCTCAAGGGGGTGCACTGACTCGACATGCACCTGGATGTGTGTGTGTGTGTGTGTTTCATTGAGTAACATGAGCACAACATCATTCATTAACATTGGCATATACACACAACAGAGACCACCCAAAGAGCCAGAGCTCCCACAGTATCAGCACCAGAATCAGCAGTACTAAAACAATCTCACCACCCTGACAGTGAAACACACACACACACACACACACACAAACACACACGCTTGGAACACGTCATGCTTCTTGTTTTAAAAGGAGTTTCCGGGTCATGACCCCATGCCTCGAACATGAGGGGCGACACTCAGAGATGCTTTACATTTTTTGAAACAGTGTGCTGATGAGGCAACATGTTCAGAGATCATAGTTAGATGTTCACACACACATCATAGGCAGGGATGTAGAGGGGGGCAAACTCAACTAAACTCAGCTCACCACCTATTTATCTGCAGAATAGCACTCACTTTTTTAGGCTGGCATAAATCTTGATGTATGTGTGATGTAATGATGTAAGTTAATGTTAAGGATGCAAATTGGTAATATACATCATAGTGAGTGAAATGAAACTGGTAAGTTCTATGAGGAAAAGGTCTTTTCATAATCAAAAAAAACCATAAAACCATCAATTCTTCTATGAAAATATGTTTCATCTTTGTTTATATTGGTGGTTGTTTACCTTATGATGAGCATGGACTGGACGTCATAGGTTACCCACCTTTTTATTTACTACTACATCACTTCATATGACATTCAAACATGCCACACACACACACACACACCAACACACACACATACACACACACACTTCTTTATGTCTGAAACCTGCGTGTAACTATGATTGTGCTGAGAGATGCACAGCACCATCTACTGCATTGGGTTGGTAGGGTTGGTCGTGGCGGCAGGGTGAGAGCATTTTCACTTGACCTGGGGCTTCAGTTAGACGTCCTGCTGGCACTGGCATAGTATTAAGGACTCAATACAGACTGACAAGAATTACACAATTTGAGATGCATTTGAAGTTCTATTCAGATCTGACCTATATGATGTGCATACCAAGAATCTGGGGTGTGCTTACACTTGAATGAGGGTTTATTTATTGTCTTTGCATGTTTGTGCAACACCCTCGCCCACCCTCACCTCGGGTTGATCAGTCCCCGGCTTATGTCCACGAAGTATGTATAGTTTTACACATTATTCCTCCTGATGGCCCTTTTCACAACCTCTCTGGTGGTTTTGATGGTCCTGCTCTTGTGCATGCAAATCTTTTGCATTCTACCTCGATGGGCGTGCCTGCCATGTCATGCCATGCTGTGCTCATCCATAAAATCTTCATGCATGGCCCTCTTTCTACCATTGTCCTCTTCCATCTGATCCTCTCAGGGAACAGTCAGCTCAAGCCTAACCACCTGTCTTCATATTTCTGACAGCACAGTATCTCACCAAAGCATGATGACTGCAAGTGTTTCTGGGAATTCAAACTGCTTCCCTAGGTCTTTCACCAGCTGTTACTCTTGTACTGTTCCTAGGAGCCCAGATATACCTCTCAGCTGGGACTGGGACTTCACCCACTTTGATAAAAGCAAGGGCCTGCCTTGCTGGACAGAGGGCCTTGCCTTGGGCGAGGCCTCTGCAGATAACGTTCGCTACAGCCTTCAGCACCTGGTCGTGGTGCCAACAATAGCATCCCCCACCCAGGGCTTTTGGACAACAGCTGAGGCACAGACAGCATGATGGTGCCCCAGCCTTGTCCCAGCAGCAGAGATCGGATGGGCTGGCAAGCAAATTACAGATTGACTAAATCATGAGCTTGGTACGTTGAGGCTTGGTCTGCCATAGCTTGGACTGAGAGATCTTACAGTCTCCTTGTGGCCTGATAAAGTTTATTTGACTGTTTGGGTACATCCACACATTTTTGACATGTAGAATTGCAAACGTAAACAGACCTTTTAAAGCTCCAAAATACATGTTACATGTATGTGTAGCTGTTACATACTGTCCATATATCAAAAACTAATGTTGTGTGCTATGCTACATATGCGGATTGGGCCTTTAAGTAAAGGTCTCAATGGCACCCTAAAAGAATGTTTTCAGAAGCGATATAAGTCGAGAAAGCAACAAATGTCAGTCCTGTTTTATTAGAGCTTTTGGGTGTACATATGATGCAATGCAACTTATGCAATACTGACTTTATCCTCCATCTCTCTACCTCTGCCTCTTCCTCCACCTTCTTTCTCTCTATTAATTATTGGTAGTAATTCTCCTGATCTTCATTGTGACAGATTTGATGCTGTGAGGGACTCCATTCTGTGTCCACGTGTCCCAGAGGAGGTGAGTATTCTGCCCTTGGTTCTGCTCCGGGTCTTGTGGAGACCCGTTGAGGTTTGCCAAGCCACACTGGTTGAACCACCATCCTGTTTGGTTGTGTTGAGTGCTGCAGCTCTCCACTGTGTGGTTGTTGATGGAGCAGAATGGATTGCAGCCGTCATTGTCCACATCTGACGCACTGAATGGAGCCGTGTCCTGGTTCTGCTCCTGGTCATAGCCACGGAAGGCATCGCCTGCACAGAAACACACACAGAAAAGAATGCGTACACATGCATACATATTAGATACTTGCAGTTTGTGTATCTGCTGATTTCAATGAGCACACACACTGTCAGAAAGGCTGCACCGTTGGCTGCACCGTTGTACCTTTTGTCACTGAGGAGGTACCTTTTTTTCTGACAATACATGACGAGTCTCAATTTGTATATTTATACCTGCACTTCCTGCATATCTGCCCAGGTGTATACTGTAGAACTGTGTTTCATTGTCAAGGTGGAAATCGTCATATGAGGCATAAGAGGTGATGTCATCATGGGAGACCAGAGCAATGTGAAGCTGGAACCGAGTCTCTTTCTGGTTTAATATGTGGAACACCTTTCTTAGGCCCAACCAGTGTTCTCCTGCACACACACACATATACACACATGCATAAATACATTGCCAAAGAAGAAAGCCATGCCATAACCACATCATATCATCAACACCTATAGCGTTTGCTCAAAGCCAGGTACTTGTACTGTACAACCTGGAAGGTGTCCAAAGCCATCTACGTAGTCTGCCCAGGGCCGCTTGAAGTCAGTTAACCCATCTGTCCTCCTCTGCATCACTGTCCATCCACCTCCCATGTAATCCATCTCACAGAATACCTGCAGAATAACTTGTGTTATGTGAGGGTGATTGGTGAGGGTGAGTGACTGGCTGAGTGATTGAATGAATGGTGTATGTTTACCTCAAAGGAGGAGTCGGTATTCTCTGGGTGGATAATGTAAATACCACTGGGGATCTTGGGGACCACCAAGACAAGATTGTCCTTGATGTCACTGCAGTCTCGCCCTAATCAAAGCATGCACATTCTCTTCTGAGATTATGAAGAAATTAACATGCTTTCAATAGCAGTCACTGATGACCAACATGAGCATGCAAGTCACTTAAAAGGGAATAACTCTGCTTCATTTCAGCATTCAATAAGTTATCTCTATGCCCAATGACAGTTGGTTCTTTATTAATAAACATCTCTCTCTTTATATGTTGTGTCACATTGCGTGTGTGCGTGTGCATCCATGCATGCCTGAGTGTGTGTGCAGGGAGTTACCATGGGATTGCACAGGTTTGATGGAGTACATCTCAGTGTTGCTTCTCTGGACCTCTGAGCTGAGGGTCTGCACCTTGGTCATCAGCTCTGTGACCTGAAAATGTGAAACCACCGTACGTACAGCCAGCCAGACACTTACAAACTCTGTCACATAGAGAGAAGACCACTTTACCTGACTGCTAAGGAAGTCCAGGGCTCTCTGCTGCTCCTCCATCACATCTCTGATCAGCTTTCGGGTGCTCCGCCCATATGCCACCAGAGACTGTTGTAGATGGCCTGCACACGCACACATTAACACACACAGGCTTTCTTTTAAGACAACAGATGAGGAGGATGAAGGTGATGGTAACACGAGGGAAGTGAAAGAACATTTACCACAAAGTGAATGTTTCTCATCTCGCAGCAGTTTGGCAGTGATATCACATGGGATGGAACACACTTCCTGACCTTTGCTCCCTCCGAGAGGCTTTTGGATTTTCACAGGAGCTTCAGAGAAGTCCTCATCAAGTATCTCTGATTGGTTAAAAATGGTACTGTTTCCTGTGTCCTAGCAATAAAGAAAGAACCACAACGAAAGTTCAAACAACCAGGGCTATTTAGCAACTGTACCTTGGATTTTGTAATTGCATTACAAATTATTGAAGGGAGTATAACCAACTTGGGATACTAAAAAAATGTCTGATCTGATTTATCTGAGATTACAGTTCAATGTCAGATTTGTGAATTAAATGTACTCTCAGAAGCTAAAATATAAAACAAAAGAAAAATTCATGACTGATTCCTTTCTATAGCACAAATATTTATTTACTGAAAAATGTTTGAAGGAGTACGAGAAACAAAGGATGAAGAAAGGTGAGTGAGATTCCCTTAAGACTATTTTAAGGCATTTCAGCAGTTGGATTTGAATCTATGACATTGGAAGCGCCTTAACCGGTTGATCCAGGCCAGTGTAGTGAGTGGAGCGACTGCACTTCAAATGGAGGACCTGTGTTCTAGCCCCCCAGTTGGCAAGCATCCACCCTGCTGAAGTGCAAGCCTTGAGCACTGACTCTCAACCAGCTTGTAGTTCACCCTGCACTCTGACCTCTCTGTGGAGTGATGCAAGTGAAGAGATTTTCCCTACCAGAATCAACTAAGTTTTGCATCATTATTATCCACCTTGTAGTTCCTTTCATTGCATTGCCATTTCTTGGAGCAGTTTACAGTCACCTGCAACAAAAAAATGAATGATGCAGCTTTTTTGTTTTTGTCGTTCGTGGTGAGGATTTTGATTCAGCTCCACACCATTTACAAGTTGTGTGTAAAAGACACTAGTTTTTGGTGGCTTTCCTCAGCCAGCCATGTGTATCAACAAACAGAACATTACCGGACCTAATTTGCAATCCATTATGTTTGGCATACTCCAAAAGCATGTAAAGTTCAAAAATGATATTTATTTATTCTGTAAAAAGTAAGGATTACTTTTCAATCTGAGTAATCAGTAACAGATTACCTTTTATTAGCAAATAATATGTAATCATCCCAGATCACAGACAACACTTGTGAGGTAGAGGTTACACATAAGATTAAGCACCTACTTGCCTCCACAATAAAGTTTACAGTGCCAATAAATGTTGAATTATGAATTAACTGCACATAAATTAACCCACTCAAAATGTCACCTAGTTCTATAAAATTCTCATTAGAATCTCAAGAGACACTCACCAGTACTTCAAGTGTGCATTTTACAGCCAAAAGGAAATAGTCCACTGGCATTTGCTTGACTACAGTACAGCAACGTTAGAGGTTTTCAATCTCAGCTGATATACGATAAACAAGATTGAGAGACAAGAAAGATATTTAGTTGAGCAACTAGTTGAGCGACTATAGTTGAGCAAATAAACATTTCCAGCATGCATATTGTACATACTATGAAGATATTGATGGAGGAAGGCAGGTGATGTAAAAGCAGCAGGAGGATAGTTATCCACATCCTGTTAGTTCCGTCTGACTGTGAGTTTGCTGCTGTGATTCCTTCCTCCAGGAATGAGGCTGCTGAACTTGTTCACTCCTTCACCAGACGGCACCCCTTACTGAATATTTATACTCCTTTTTTTTCTCCAGAGAAAAGTCTGTTATTTTCTATTCTCCACTCCCTTTCTTTCCTTCCTTCCTATCTATCAAGTCTCAGCTCCATCTCTTTTTCGCTCAGCTCTCTGTGTTTTCAATTGCCCACTTTGATTCTCTCTCTTGCTGAGTCTCTGACTATTTCCTTCTCTCTACCTCACAGTGTCACTCCCACTCGTTCATGTAAATTCCCGTAACAAAATTCCCTGGTCCGTGAGGGTTGTCAAATGGGACAACGGTAGCTCAGTCGATTTGTGATAGAAGTCTCAATAAATTACTGTTATGTGATCAAATAGAGGCCTACATTCTCCTCTCAGGTGGATGTGTTTTGACAATTGGCAGGATGTGCTGATCCCAGATCTGTGGTAAGGATTGATTACCTGGCCCCCCCTGTCTCTCTGCAGGTCTCTCCATTACGAAGCATTGTTGTTTTACAGCTATACAGCTGTATCCTGCCTCCAGCATGAGAACCAGATGTCGATGGGAAACTGGACACCTCCTACTAGTGTGAATCTCTCTCTCTGCTCATGTGTTTATGTGGAAGGAAAAAGAGAGGTGTGCTACCGCTAAAGGTAGGGTACACTGTATTGAAGGCATTGTGTTTGAGTGTCTCTCTCCCTCTCTGAGCACTGAGTCAGACATCTGAAAACAGCTTCTCGGAAGGTCAGACCAATTACTCGTTAATTGGACAGTTAAGCAGTGAGGAAAGTGAATAGCAGTATAGAGTGGCAACACATTCCAGTTAGGCTCCAGCTGGAGCCAGCCTGCTGGTTGCTTGCAGAGAAGACTGTGTTGTAACTGCCAAGGGAAAGATATGCCTTTATCCTGAGCCCATGTGAGTTTATGACCATGGTCAGTGAGAGGAATGTGAAAAGCCTGGTGCCTTTGCCCTTGGGCCTCCACATCTGTACTATGTTACATGCTCTTCCAAAGTAGCCCATTCATGTGAATGACACATAATATCTGCCAGTATAGTCAACCTCTGACAAGCCCAATGTTTCTCAATCATATGCTCTTCTTATTTGTTTGTTAAGGTATGATGCATGGAAACTGTTGAATGTGTGTGCGTGCGTGCATACGTGCTCTGATCTTGTGGTGCAATCTGGTTTTGTAAGCCCTGTGTGATATTCATAGCATAAAGTTCCTTAGAGAGTAGGACTGAATGGTGAACAATGAATAAAATTATTTTAAGAAAAGGGAAGTTACAGGTGTTTAAGTATGACAGTGCCATCTATTGGCCTTTGGCTTGCATCGCATTTAGGCTTGTGTTGACCACACTGTGTCCTTCACTTGAGCATTTGTATTCTCCACAGTAACTATAAGTAATTATGGTTTTTGTGGTGAAAACACAATAAGAAATGGTCTCAACGTTAATATATGGAATTGTTACATTGCCGGAGACTACTGTGTGAGAAGGAGAATGAGAGTCAGAAAGAATTTATTTGGCCAGTGCAATAAAATGTACTGAAATGTGTATTGGTAACACTGGTGCAGAAACAATTGATCATTTTATTCAAATTGACAGCTGAAGTTCCACGTCACATACCATCAGTCATTGTACACATTGTACTGGACCCCACATACAGTTTAAAATATCTTAGTGTGAGACATATGATAGACAGCAGCTTATAAATAACACTCTACATACATTCAATATCCATGTAAATTCTATAGTATATATGACATACAGTATGTTTGCCCTGCAGAAGGGAGTGTCCACTACTGCATTAGCCCAGTGTACCATGAGGTAGTTATGCTGAATAAAATAAATAGCTTGAATAAGTTATGAGAGTTAGAGGACACAAACTATATGCAATATGCAAGCCTGAGGTGGCACAGGGTTGTGCACATATTGTAAAATATTCCCTCAAGTTTGGGCAAATACTGATTGGGTAATAATGAACAGCATGGAAGTCAACACAACGGGTGTGTAAGAATAGTCCAGAGATGTGGAGGTGTGCGGGGTTGAGTCTCAGCAGGGCTGGCTGAGGAGCTTGTCAGCTCTTTGGAAGAAGCTTGTGAGGTGACTGATGGACTCAGTGGATGAGAGCCATCTCACAGAGGAAAAGTTCTGAAATAGATGGCTGTCTGGATGGGCAGGGTTGGTGGAAACCTTTGCTGCTGTTTTCTTCACCCTGGTCTCATGGATCTCTTTGAGGGATACAGACGGGGGAAAAGAAAATGCTCCTGGACATCTGAGCTTTGCTGGAAGCTATGGTTATTCAGATGAGTGAACAGGGCACGTGATTCATTGGTTAGTGAAAGCAGGGAGATAACACTAGGACAGCTAGACCTTTTTGGATATTTGGATACTCTTGTGTTGAAGTGAACACATTATTGCCCAGCTGAGATCCAGCACTCCTTGAGACCATGTGCATGTTTTCCACTAGAGGGCACGGAAGTATGGTTGTGTCTGTATGGACAAATCGGCTCAGGCTGGTTGGCCTCATCAGGGGCGGATGTTTTCTCAATGCAACTTCCCAGTATCCCCACCCCCCAAACCAGACACAGGCCCACTTAGAAAAATGATTTCAGCAACCCAGTTTGATTTTCCTCCAACACTCTTCAGCCACTCCTTTTAATGTTTTCTTTTTTTCGTGTATCTATTCTTATACTTCTTTCCTTCGTTAGCAGTGATGTGTGAAAACTGTGGGAGAAAACTGGAAACTGCCTGGAGGAGAATGGAAAAATGCCCAGAAAATAGGCTAAGAGTTTAAACATTTGCTTTAGTCCTGTGCACGTTACAGCTTAAGGGCAAAAGTGATTTATCGGGTGCTGAAATTGTATGTCAACAAAATATACTGAAATAACTTGGATCCGAGTTATTTTGTTGGTACAGATGTCTGTCCGTATGGGAAATATTTAGGCTGCAACTGCGGCAGCTTTAAACACCGCAACCCCGCCCCTCAGCACTATCACATGAATCTGGACTGAACAGTTGATGTGAAAAAAAGTTTGGAGGTTTTGTAACACTTTTCTTAAACTAGTTTCGTTTTGTAAAAGTAGACGTCTTTCAATTCAGACTTTGTATAGGAAACCACTATCGCGTCTGAGAACTTATCGGGTTGAGAGTTCACCAAGTTTTCTGCAGGAATAGAAAGGAAAAAAACGGTCTGGCTACTTGAAGGTATGTGGGAGGCTTCTAACGTGTTGTAGACTTGTGCGATTGATTTAGTCAGAAATCCCAACGTTTAACCTCACGATTTCGACTGTTTTATCTGATGGTCGAGTTTGTTTTCAAAGTTCACTGACGTCCAAGAAGTCACACCTTGAAACAAATAGGCTAGACAACGACGCTAAATTGTAAACAATTCTGGGAAGAAAAAAAAATGTAAACAAATCTGATCGTCTCTCTCTTCGCTCCAGACACATCTTCTTAACTACCTTGTATTTTCCTGTTTGTTGTATAAAATTCATTTTTAACAGGATTGTTTTGACACAACTTGGCGACATGGACGCGCATCATGGCGCGCCTCCGGCTGGACAGCAGGTCGTGCACGTCCGCGGGGACTCGCAGACGGAGCTGGAGGCCCTGTTCAACGCGGTGATGAACCCCAACAAGACCGCAAGGCTGCCCGCTTCTCTGCCAATGCGTATGAGGAAACTCCCTGACTCTTTCTTCAGACAGCCAGAGTCCCGGGGCCACTCCAGACAAGTAATTAAACCCACCTACAGCCAACATCAAGGCGCCTTTTGGTTTGAGTAACAATAAGGTGTGGGCTAGCCCAGGGATTTCCAGACTATTCTGTGTCAAGGACGCTCACGTAGACATGCACCACACACCCCTATTTGATGAGTTTTTGCCCCAAGGAATCCATTCTGAGCAGATTATTGTTGTTTGCTATTATTTTGTATAGAAGTGGATATTGTTATACAATTATACTATAGGTGGGGTGATACACTGGGGAGAGTGAAACCGCAACATAATCATCCTTATACATTCTCGCATTGTGCTCATTGTGTAATGAATTAAATAATAGTGAAATTAAAGTTTTTTTTAATTTGGTGGGGATGCCCTGGAACCCCTGGGCTAGTCCTCTTTTTTTGATATTCTTCCCCTTTGGCTCCCTCTGGTATCCATCTAATCCTTTTCTTCCAGCTAGTTTATACTTCTGATCACCTTTCTTGGCTCATGGCGGTTGTTAACTCTGCTTGTTTGTTGTCAGGCCAGTTCAGATGGAGGTGTGTGTGGTTCCCTCACTCCTCATCATGTCCGCGCCCATTCCTCCCCTGCTTCCCTCCCAGTGAACTCCTTCTCCACTCAGGCAACAGGTGTAGCAGCAACACCAATCATCCCTGATGACATGCCACTCCCCCCTGGTTGGGAGATGGCCAAAACGCCTACTGGCCAACATTACTTCCTCAAGTAAGGCCTGATTTCTGTTTATCTCTCTACTTTATTTTTTGCAGTGCTGGTTACTATGTGGGGTTCCCACTTTATAACCCTAATGGGATGCCAACTCTCCACCAGCCCCCTCCCCACCTTGTTCTAACATCTAAGCCATGTTTCTACATAGGCGTTCGCCCTAGTCTAAAGTTACAAGTGAGTATGGGCAGCAATTGCACACAGATAGCAAATGCACCAACTAGTTTGGTAACCAGGATGCCTTTAACCTTGTCATTCATGAGAGTACAATGCCTGACTGCTTGTGTTTCTGTCAAGAACTAGTTTACAATAGCACAAGTACTGTCTGTGTGTGTGTGTTTTTGTATGTATAGATGTGTGTGCACATCTGGTAATACAGGTAAAGCAGGTCAAGACAAAGCCTGCCCACACATCCTAGCCATCAGGTTACATTGGTTTAACAGATACAGCATACTAGGGCAGTACTTTTAGGTTGTGTGTGTTGTGTGTTTGTAGTCATCTGGATCAGACAACTACTTGGCACGACCCTCGTGTTTCGCAGCTTCAATCAGTTGCAGCTCAGCATCCTATCTCTGGAACTCCAGTCCATGCCCACACTCTTACCAACTCAGCATCCACTACGCAACCACAAAACATCAGTCCAGAAACAGGTATCACTCTCCATTTTTCCTCTCACCACCCAGTATCTCTTCAACCACTGCCCTGCTGTTCATAGTTAAACTCCAACACTAGCATACTCTTCTCTCATCCTCCTATACCTTCTCCGACCCATAAAATAAGGCAAGCCACTAGTAGGTTTGTACACTTTTACTCTGCAAAACTATTTACTCCCATCCCTTCACTTCTACACTGGAAATCTCAGCAACCCACAAACCCAGTATGCCACACAGAGATAATGGATGTGGGCCAGAGCCAAATTCAACAGCACTTTCACTACTGTTCAGGTCCACTGCCTGAAGGCTGGGAGCAGGCTGTGACTCCAGACGGAGAGGTGTACTACATCAACCACCTCAAGAAGGCCACCTCATGGCTTGACCCACGTCTAGGTAGCAAACTATTAAACTTTAGTCTACAGAACTGACAAAATTCATGCGTATCAGTGTGAAACACGTGTTCAAATTTCCTCCAGCAGGTGCTGCAGTTTGGCAAAAGAAAAGAAATATAGCAAAGTTTTGACATATCTATGTATCTGCATATGTTTGAAACATTTCACCCTCTGAAAAATATGTTCTTATTTGTTCAACATTATTGTGGCCAAAATATTCATACCATATAAATGTTATATTCCAGCCCAGAAGATGAACCCTGGCATTATTGGCATGGCAGCGCAGCAAAGGCAGGACAAGGAAAGGCTCAGATGCAAACACCAGGGCCTCCCTCAGCCAATCACAGCACAGGTCAGAGGTCAAATGTAATTGTACTCAGTGTCCCTTCCAAAAGATTGTAGGGTTAGACACTTAGGCATTTTCTATTGATAAGAGACCATTAGTTGCATACACTGCTGTACTGTAGTATGTATTCCACAGTTATCATATTTCCTGTTGCATGTGATTGGATTATGCTGTGTATTCAGTTGTGCATTCATACTTGCTGATAATTTAGTCATTCTCTTGTGTAAATGTATTTTCAGTTTCATATGACCCTATACAAGCAGGTGTGTGACTGTGTTGTAGGACGCCGGAGGAAGGAGCCAGATGCCCAGTGGCATGGACCATGACAGGAACACACAGAATCTTGGCCCATCTCTGGATGTTAGGATCAGAACCTCCAACCATGAGCCTACACTCAATGGGTGAGTTTGTGTCGATGTGGCTCTGCTTTTACCACGATGCTATTGGCACGGCGCCTTCATCATCAGGAGGCAAATTCAGTTCAGTCAGTCAGGGGTGAGACACTGTTTACAGCACTGAAGAAAATCATTTTCTACAAATCAAGTTTGTTCTTGATTGAACGAGTTCTAATTCTATGTCTAAGGAAGTATCCGTACTACCCTGCATACTAGTGTACTTTATTTTTATTACTGCTATATTTTAATAGAATTGTGTTTTTATTATTATTATTATTATTCTACTAGTGTTACATTTGTTACCACTTGTTTGTTTTACTCAGGCCATGAGTTGACCCACAAGTACCTCAAGTATTCTGTGCATATGACAAACAAACTTGAAACTTGAAACAGAAACTTAAAGTTCTATCATCGTGAAAATGTCTTCACACCTTAGCTACAAATTATCACACAGTCCCTCTTTGTGTATTCAGAAGGAACTACACATCATCGGCACAAATGCATCGCGGGACTGTACAGAATCTGTACTTTCAGTCTAGCAGCTGTTGATCAAACTGGTACAGGAATGATTTGTATGTGTCTTTTATCTTGTAGGGCTCACTCTCGTAATGAGAGTACTGACAGTGGTTTGAGTGTCAGCAGCTTACCCCGCACATCAGACCATTTGCTGAGCACTATGGAACACATGGACACTGGTAATACACATGCACATACACACAACAACAAAGTTAGAAAGACACTCCAGGGGCCTATACTAGGAAGCAAGTTCAATATATCCAGGATATCTGTGCGGTAGCTGGCTTAAGTTACCCTAACATCCGCAATCACACCTAATCGGTGTCACGAAGGTGGTTATCAACTCGTTAACTCAACCCAGGCTTTTCCACTTGAGCTATGTGTGCATCACATAAAAGGGGCAGGGTTTGTAACAAATAGCCAATCACATGCAACATGGACACATCCAGAGCAGCAGATTTAATATAAGATAAAATTAACTATTGATCATATTAAACTATTGATGATGAAATTAGATCATTAGCAGCAACAGTAAAATTCAGCAGGGAAAATGAAATAGAGTATAAGCACACCTATAGAATATAAAAATAAGAACTAAAAATAGTAGAAATAATAAAAGCAACTAGACTATGAACAATAGTGGGGTTATGGAAACATTCTGCCGACAACACGTTAACTAGACTGTAGAAGTGGGAAGTATTGGAAAGAAACAACAAGAACAAACTGTCATAATGAATAAAAATTAGCAATACAAAAAATAGAACAGCAAAAAGTAACACAGTTGCTGCTGCTAGAGAGGATTGCTGGAGAAAAACTTGCAGATAGTGTAAATGATGATGTAAAGTAAATATGCTTATCATTGCCCATCACTAAGACACAGTGGGGATATTTCTCATTGATCCAGTACAATCTATTGAACTGATCACTCTCCGGAATCCTAATAAATTTCAGCTCACTTATGTGCACCAGTAAATTTCATTAATGTAATTAATGTAACCTACCTGCTATTTGATAGGAGCCCTCTTTTATAGCCAGAGTGGGCAAATCGCCTGGAAACGCTACAAACATATTATATCTCTAATACAATAAATATTATGGAAAGCAAGGTTCTGTCGGACTAACATCATCGCATTTTGTTCATATCTGGTTTTGATAATAGACTATTTTCAACAAATTTGTTTAAAACATCCACGGTATCCTCTAGGAGTGATGACGCCAATTTTTGCAGGGTGCTGATTGGTGAGGAGGTGGGCTTTTCATCCGTTTTGATCTGATACCCTGAACATAACCTGCTCCGGAGCAGGTCAGCATAAATTGCTATGACGACATTTACAAAAAGTAAACCACCTTTGTGACACAGAAAACCCTGGATTAAACCGGAAGTTACCTCGCTAACCCGATAATCCAGCTTCGTAGTATAGGCCCCAGGGTTTCCTGCAGCGCTTTAAAGAACAGCCTGCTATGACTCGAAAACCCCCAAAAAATCCCAAACTCTGTTACTTATGTGTTTGTGACCAAAGCAATGATGAACACCGTGTCCAACCGTGACATTTGCTGACTAAAAGCGACATTACGATCAATGAGGAGCATCATATCAATTGATTAAAATGAATCATTACAACTTTAGCTAATGTTAGTGCCATAATATCAGCACACCCTGTCTAAAACTTTGGTATTCAGCTACATTAGCAAGTAATACCTCTAATTATTTCCTTCCTGCCACTACAAACCATGATTTTGACTGTTCAAACACAATGCAAACTGATTTAATTGGATTCATTTACCCTTGTGTATTAAACAAAAATGACAGATAGAAAACATTAAGTGTGTGTATTACTCATTCTGGTGTTTAGCTTAGACAGCCACTATCACTTTTACTAACTTATTTCCTGCGGGAAACCCTCTACACATACATAATCAACCCAGTAGCAATTGTTTTAAATGAGAAAAAACCCTACTTGTGTGTGTAAAAAAATAAATAAAAAAATATCACTTATTTTGTCCTTGTTTAGGTGACTCTGGAGAGACCCCTCCAATTACCTTACAGGACCCAATGTCTGTGCTACCAATGTCTGAGGGGGAGGAGCTAATGCCCTGCATCCCAGAAGCTCTAAGTTCAGACCTCCTGATGGACATGGAGACTGTGCTCTCTGGGTCACATATGGACAAGGACAGCCTGCTCACTTGGCTATAGACACATACCCCGAATATGGTTTGAGATAAGGTCTTTATAATATGACTGAGATTTGGAGGATTCATTGCTTCAAAAAAAATGGTACAGAACAACATTACTGAGGGAATACACTACTGTTGTGTGATGGATGTCTAACACTACTCCTACACTAAAGGATAAAATAATTTGACTCAATGAAGGTGAAATGCTGCTGGTGTTGTTTTCACTTTGGGCCTGGTTTTACAGGGTTACATTAGGTAGCATAGCATCCTCATTTTTACATTGTGCCCTTTTTTCAGTTATCCACCTCAGACGATGCTCTCCAGTTGTGTGGCAAAGTGCATCATAGCTAATTTCAGATGCTTTGTTGCTACCTTCCCATACATAGGCAAGGTAATCTTCATGCGGGGAGCTCCTTCATTCTCCCCATTTTATGCCTTTTCCCATATTAGTTAAGATATAACTGTGTAATCTATTTTTATCTGCTGGGTTGTTTCTGCAGTGTTTTTGTTTTTTTAATGTATCTGAATTTGGAGCTGTAAATTATTGGTAAGAGCATGTCTTGTAACCAGCTTTCTTATGTATGCAGGGAAGTGAAGACTTTATACCCCAAATGAAGAGCAAAATCACCAATTTGTAATCTGGCCCAAATTAAAGTACCATGGGGTACTGAATGGACTTAAGACTTAATGGTCATACACCTAATGCAACACACTTTATAGCATACTATTTATCTTAGCATGCATGACACTAGCTGTGTATGTTACATATAATAATGTTTATTCTATTTACAGACAGTTGTTGGAGGAAATCAGACTTAAGCTTTGTATTACCATATGCTAGGCAGGACCATTGTTTTGTATGTTTTTGTTTATGCATGTGCTTTATATGGATCTATTTCATTTATAATCATTTTGAAAAAGAGTTTCTGTTAAATAAACTGTTCAATAGACTTGACAGCAGTAGTCTATACTACCACTACACTCTAGTGGCTAGCCTAAATGCTGAATTGAGGGTAAAACATCACCATGATATGATTTTCCCTGTAATTTCCTCCATAAGAGGAGGACTTCTTTCCACTGTAGTTTTCCCACAGAACTAGGGTGGACACCCACAAATTAAGTATGCATGGTGTTTGTGTTGGTATTTATTTACACAATTGTCATTAGGTTTATTTCTCGCTTTTTTAGATTAATTCCATAGGCTGAGTTAGCTATGGCAAGGCGTACCACTCGCAATCCCACTCGCAAATCCAAAATTGACCACTTCCACTACACATTTGAACACAAGCTTACACTTACTTTTTACCATCAGAAATGAAAGGAGACAGTGTCTTACCTAATACAGTAGCAAACTTATTTTTTCTGTCCTGTGTAGAGGTTCACGACTTGTTTGGGTGACAGCTTGTGGTGTTGGCAAACCATTAATTTTTCAATCCTTCTACGAAAAAAACCCTTCAAATAGGTTTTCCAATAATTTCTCTCTGTAATGCTCCAAGCTACTTGGTAGGTTAATTGAATGTGCTGAAGTAAATATATTTCAAACTGTATGGATAAATTTAGGGTACCAGAGACTATTAATCACCACTTTCATTATATATTTACAGTAGATTTAGTAGGTTTTAGTAGGTAAACCTAGCTAACATTTAGCATTCACTAAAAAGTAAAACTTTGGAATTTGAAGTCTGGAGAGGTTTTTGGAGTTTTTTAGATTTGACAAGCAAAGAGCGTGGACTCAAGTTTTTCTTTGGCTCAGGACTACCATGTGGTGTAGTGTGTTCATCACTTGCATTGGCTCATTGCAGAAAGAGGCGTGCCGGAGATTTGCAGCCTTGTAGGAGACTTTTCCCTGACAGTCATTACCAAAGGAACAAAAGTCCTTCTGGGGTAGGCTTGTAACAACGCGGAAGTAACGTAAGAGCAACACCAATAATAAGCGAAGTGAGCGATTCGTGGTTATAGCATCATAGACACCGCTTCATCATACGTCTAGCCGTGTACCAAGGTCCGTGTAAGTATTTCTGCTCTTCTATTTTGTAAGAATATTCCCAGTTTTGTAAACAACCATGGGCTAAACATATGGCCACATAATTTCAATATTTTTAGATATCCTATGTATTTGCTCATACAATTTTGACAGAATTATGATTGATGTTGATGTAATCATGTATATTTTCATATCTATATGAATGTATCAATTAGTATTATCATTACTATTAATAGTATCAGTATTGTTAAAAAATACATAACAACATTGGGTTTTTAATTTAATTCTTTTCTTTTTTTTATAGCGGAAGAAGCAGTGTATGACGCGAGGCGTTGGCGACGCAGGGACTTTCCACCACTGAGTGCTTAAAGGGTGAGTTGCTTATTGCTGCGGTTATGATGCAATTTTACGTTTGTCTCTCGCAATCTATTGTCACATAAAGCCTTTTACATTTAGTCTGCAGATGAATGAGCAGGACTGTTGAACGAAGTGTCAGAGTAGCTAGCGTAGTAGACTGTCATCAAATCGGAATGCGCGTGTGGTTGTTGTCGTCGTGGTCGATTAACGTTAAGCGATTTGCATATGACTCGGTAAAACGTCAGTCGCCATCTAGTGTTTAACTGCTACCTAACCGCCGAAACTCGATTTGGCCAGGACGAATCCACATTTCCCCCCAAATATTTGAAGAAGTAACGTTAGCCAGCTAGCTAGAGATTTGTTTGACTGCATAGACCTCAATTAACCCAGGGACACGAGCTGTGTGTCACAGCATTCCATCTGCGATTACATCTACCGTTACCGTAAAAAGTACCTCTCCTGCTACAAAGATATGTCTGTATTTGTGTGTCTCAATGTCCTTTGTACGGGTTTCCCACTGACTGGCATAGTACAATTAGACAGGAGAGCTCTATGTGTTCCTGCATTTAGAAGTGGGAGGATAATAACCTCAGTTCTAATGCCCAAACTGAAAGAGCCACAGATCCCACACTGTGCTCATGTTTTCTCTCCATCCTAAACCCTAAAATGCTATTGAGGTGTACTGAGCAGAACTCTGAATCACATATGAAATGTTGAACAAATATTTGGCACTAACTGTTTGCTCATACACCACAAGGGTGCACATATTTTTGCACATTAGATATGTTTTTTTAAATTTGAATTTTATTAGTTTGCCTTCATTTCTACAATTTCTAATTATTTTGTAGTGAAGGGATGCACAAACTTGTGTGTGTCTATCTGTGAAAGTGTCCTTATATAAATCCTATTATAAGCATCCCATTGTGAACCTAGCAGGAACTGGAACAGGATGGTGGCAACCACTGCCTCTCTACTGCTCCATAAAATCTTAGAAGTACTGCTACACAAACATAATTTGACCATTTTTTAAATCATTTCTGCAGGTGCTGCATCAAGGTGCTGCCGACATTGATGCAGTGAAGAGGGGTTTCCCTTATCCTTACCGAGAGATTTCTTGTCCTCAGAGGGGACTTATTTGTTCACATTGGGTTAATGATATTGGTCATGGAAGCCTAGACTCCCACAGAAGGGATGTCCGATTGGGGGGAGGGGTTTGAGATTACATATCCTTTGGTCTGTGTGTCTGGTTGAGGCATTTACTTAATTTAGTATGTTTAGACACGTATCACGTATGTTTTTTTTGTTTGAGTGGCTAGATTGTGTGGCAGACACCAGGATCACCTTGTCTGTGAGAAATATGCAGGAAAATCAAGTGCACATTGATCCTGGATGACCACAGTATAATGTTGTAGTTTTGATTTCAGCATTCATTATTATTATTATTATTATTATTATTATTAGTGTAGTTTAAAATAAAGCCATCATTTTTATTGAACAGGCTGGATTTTGTTGGTGCAAATTTCCCCTTAAAAGCTCGGTTCTGTAACAGTGATAAAGAAATAGTGAATTTTCAGCAGTGCAAAATGGTTTGAGGTAGGTGTTTTGGCAGAGAATGGTACAGTATATTAAAAAAATGACAGTGCATCTTTGGGTACAACATGCAGTTGGTATCCAGTACTGTATGGTCACATCGTAGGCTGGAATGTTGCTTTTGCTTTTGTTTCCTCGACACAACAGTTCTTAGTAAGCAAAACTTATGTTGGGCCCCCATTGAGGCCACACTTTCTGTTTCACTGTCTTGGAAAACTCTCTGAATTCTTTGACTTTTCTCCGTTTCAGCATGTGTGTGCTTGTTTATCTGAGAGAAAGAAACCC
This sequence comes from Monocentris japonica, assembly GCA_900323365.1. Lineage (NCBI taxonomy): Eukaryota > Metazoa > Chordata > Actinopteri > Trachichthyiformes > Monocentridae > Monocentris > Monocentris japonica. The sequence continues at coordinate 18,899 of OOFE01013254.1, forward strand.
TGGGTATTCTCAAACCTCTCTCCCTTCGGAGGGCATCTCTTTTTTTTTTTGTATCACTATACTTTTATCTAAAAAATGGAAACTCTTGTTCAACTCAAAAACAACCAATTTTTGATGGGGCTGTGTCGCAACGGGCCTCCACCTGATCTGCAATATGATAACTCCTCAGGTACCAAACTTTTCTGATCCTTTCCTGATTTATTAGCTAACCTCCATGTGACACTGTTATGTCAAGTTCATTTTCAAATATACAATTCTTCTTTCTCATTGAATGAGCTGCAGAAGTCCTCATTAATGTAATGTCATTTTTGCCCCCAGAGCTCTTTCGCATCTCTACCTTCGCTCGTTTCCCAGCTTCAGGAGTCACTGAGCGAAGTCTGGCAAGGGCAGGTTGGTTCTACACAGGCGTCGGTGATAGAGTGCAGTGTTTCAGGTGCAATGTGACAGCAGAGGGATGGCAGGCTGGAGACTGTCCGACAGAGAAACACAGGCAGCTCTCTCCTTCCTGCTCCTTCATCCAAAGTCTCCCATCCACAGCCAACCTGCTCTCCTCCTCTCACTCTGCCTTCTCCCCACTCCGCAGCGCCCCAGTCATACCGGTAAGAGGAAATGAGGAGTTTCATTCCAAAATGAGATGGGCACTATTTAGAAAAAAAAGTCACTCTTAAAAACGTTTAGCTGACATTAAAGTAAAGCACATTATCATCTGAAGACCTTGGCTTACAAAACAGTTATGTTTTTGTGGACAGAATCAACTGTGTTTTTGAAGTATCAAGTGATGAAATTCAGGTTGCAGACTTACCTAAATAAATGTGTATAGCATTTTGGAGTTATGTTGCCTTGCTCTTTCATAGTAGTATCTAGTTAATTGAGTAACTGTATTTAACAAAAAAAGTTTTCCCCCCTAGCTTTCTGGACCAGGCCCAGCTCCAGTCCCTGCTCCGAATCCTCCAACACTGAGCCAAGGAGAAGAGCCAGTGGGCTATTTGAATATGGGGTTCTCCGCTCCGCCCCCCTCCAGCCCGCTTAGCTCCCGTGGTGTTGAGGACATGTCTCACCAGAGACCACCGACATGCCACAACCCCAGCATGCGTAGAGAACAGGACCGCCTGGACTCCTTCCACTCCTGGACACTCTCTATCATCACCCCTGCTGAGCTAGCTAAGGCAGGCTTCTACTGCCTGGGCCAGGGGGACAGAGTGGCCTGCTTCAGTTGTGGAGGACAGGTGTGTATGATCTCATGTACACTACAGTGTTTCCCATACATAGGCTCATCTGTGGCGTACTGCCACAATATCGGCATGGTTGCCACAAAATAAGAAATTGATCTTAATTGAGCTCTAATGCTGCACCTAAGAGGTGTGCATCACATTTTGTTCTCTGTCACAGAGACTAATCTCACTCAGCTGTTGCTTGTGAACACACTGCATGCATGTGCCTTTTTTTTCATCCGCTTGAGTGAGACAGACATCACCTGCTAGACGGACAAGGGGACAGTCTGACCTCAAAACAGGCTCTGACAAAAACCTGATGTTGACTCAAGCTGCTAGCGGAGTCTATATACTCAACAAGTCAAAAAAAATGTTTTATTGTGGACCAGCCTTTATTTATGCATGCACCCAATACTCCCTGGCTAGTTTTATGGTATGTCATTGGGGTTATCAAGTGAAGTTATAAATTGAAGTTATAGATGTACTCTACACATGACAAATGACTTATTGAAAACCCAATTTGTGTTTGCAGTTGAGTAACTGGGAGCCAGGTGACAGAGCCGTATCAGAACACCTGAGGCATTATCCAAACTGCCGGTTTGTCCGAGGGGACAGAGCAGACAATGTGTCCCTTGGCGGAGGTGCTGGGTCTGCGTCGGGGGCAGCAGTCACAGGGGCCTCCCAGTTGTCTGGGGGCGCACCAACCCTCAGTAACGTGTCTAACCCAGCCATGCAGCAGAGTGAAGAGAGGTTGCTCACATTTGTTAACTGGCCCTCTCGTATCCCTGTCCGGCCTGACCAACTGGCCAGAGCTGGCTTCTACTATGTAGGTAAGGACAATATATCAAAGCAACATAGTCATTTAATAATCTTGACCTGAAAGTTTGGGGATTTCTTTCTCTCCCCTAACCCTGTTAATTCCAGTAACGGTTGTTTTTTTTCTGTAATTTTGGCATTTCCACTGCAAACTGGGTTTCCCCTTAACAGTATGACAATTAGTACAATCGGTATTTCCTTTAGCTGGTAAGTCCTGACAAATTTTTTTTAAAGAGAGACCTGGCTGAGAAGGCAGTAACCAAAATCTACCACTAAAGGTTTCAAGCGAAAGAGGAAATGAAAGCGAGAGACAAAGTAAACAACCGATTCAAAGCTTGAACAGTGTCAAACAGAATAATCTTCTCTAGCCCTAATGACAGCATTTTTTTTTTTTACATTTTTCTAATCATGGATTCCCCTAAACAGCCCCAAAACTGTTTTGTCCTTTGAGATAATCGAATTGAGCTCTCCTGTTTGTGTTCAAGGTCGTAACGATGATGTGAAGTGTTTCTGCTGTGATGGAGGCCTGCGATGCTGGGAGTCTGGAGATGATCCTTGGGTGGAGCATGCTAAATGGTTTCCTCGGTAAATGTTATTTTTAAGAACTGTTAATACAAATTCTATTATTACTTAGGTGTTGCACTCAATTGTAATTGTCTAAATGTGTAAACCACCAGGTTTACAGGAATTCATGCATCTCTTGCAGGTGTGAATACTTGCTCCAGGAGAAGGGACAGGACTTTGTTCACCAGATCCAAGCTCGCTTTCCTCGGCTGTTTGAGCAGGTTGGTCGACAACAACCAAAAATATGTTCTCGATTGGAACGTCTGGCTTATAAAAAATAGGTAGTAGTGCAGTACATATGTCAGGAAGTAGGTCTAGTGCATGGAACAAGAGGAAAAAAGCTTACCTGTTACTGTTTCCTCCCCAACAGCTTTTAACAAATGGAGACAGCAGCTCCAGAGAGTTTGTGGATCCACCAGGTGAATATGAAACTATGCAAAACTAGAGAAATGGATTTTTACAACAGTTTGGCAAACCTAGTGATGGACATCCTTGCTCCTATGAATGAATGGCTATTGCAATTCAAAGCTGAACAGTTAAGCAGTTGCCAGCAGTAGATCTCTAGGTTCTATAGGAGATACTCAATGTACAATATGTACTCTGTGAATAAGCCTGTTTTAGTCTCTATTTAATAAGACTGCAAGATCCTTTCACAATGTGCTTAGGTGGAACATAACCTGGTGATCATATATCACAAGCTACATGATATGATTCTGTATATTTGGCCTCAATATGTTGTCCATTATTCTTTAGTATAATGAAAAATGTTGACCTACCTACCTATCTATCTCTCTATCTCTCCCTCTCAGTGGTCCACCTGGGTCCAGGAGAGGAGCGCTCAGAGGATGCCGTCATGATGAACACTCCAGTGATCAAATCTGCCTTGGAAATGGGTTTTGAGCGCAGCCTGGTCAAGCAGACAGTCCAGAGCAAGATCTTGAACAGTGGAGAAAACTACAAAACAGTCCAGGAGTTAGTGTTAGACCTGCTGAGTGCTGAGGACCAGAAAAGGGAGGAGGAGCGCGAAATGCTGGCGGAAGCAATGGCATCTGGTACAGTTGGCTGTAAATATTTAGATTTAGCTCTGCATGTATGGAACCAAACCACAGACTCCCAATTTCAACTGTGCCATCGACTGCTCTCAGGCCAATGACCAGGCCAATCTGAACACCATGTTAAAGAAGAATAAACTATCCTTTTATATCTCTCATCCTAATCTATCTCTTTCAGATGGTTATACCTTCCTGAAGAGACACCAGACAGCATTGATCCAGCGCCTGAAGAGTGTTGAGTCGGTGTTGGAGCACCTACGGGAGCAAAATGTGATAAGTATGTGACTGGGTTGTTGGGGTTTTTTTTTTTCTTCTTTTGAACGACTGCTGCAGTGTCTCTGCAGCAGTCATGTTTCCTAGCTGTTATGGTAGGGAGTCCAATCTTTTAATTACAATTGGGAGCAGGTTTTTATTTTCTTAACAGCTGTCAGATAGAACTTCTTTCTGCTCAAACCAGAAAATTATAGGTATAGAAATAAAATGCAATAAGGTGCAAGGCGCAGTGCAACAAACATTTGGGTCAGGCGACCATCTTCAGTGCATACAATGCTACTGAGTGCAAGGCAGGCGTTGCCATCTGACGGCTTCTGACCTACGTTCATAAAATGAGTAAAATTTTGGTTCCCCAAATCCTCAAGACTTATAATCAGGATTAACAGTTGTGATCACAATATCTAGCAAAATAATCAGTTATCATGTTACCCTTTTATTGTGCAGCTATAGCACCCAGGTATCAATTTAGGATCTCGTCATTGTGTTACAATGCTCCTTTCTGTCCCTGTCACCCTGTAGCTGCTGAGGAGTACACTGGTCTTCAGGCTCAGACATCGGCCCAACAGCAGACTGCCAGGCTGATAGAGCTCGTCCTCACCAAGGGTAACGCCGCAGCAGAAGTCTTCCGCAACTGGATCCAGAAGAATGATGTTCTCCTGCTCAGAGATCTCATGGGTACATCATCTCTCCCATCCCCACCCCACTCTCTGATTGGCAATGTCACAGGTTGGATAGAAAGAACTTATGTGCTTTGTGTTGCTTCACAAATTGGATAAAAGTGGAAGATATTTGATATTTTTGGTCAGTAATTAATTTTCTCCAGAGTTTAGGGTTCTGTATCTGTACAGTTTGACTGTATATACAGAAGCTTTAAAGGAAAAGTGATAGACTGGCCAAATGTAAATGATGTGATGTCACGTTGAGATATTTCCAGCACAGCTACGGTAAACGCTGGGCTTTGGTGCCAGTCACACAGACTCAAAGAACACCAGCTTCTTTCTAGACTCACCATTTTGCTCCAAAGTCCAACAATCATACAGGGAGAAATCCATCGTAGAAGAGGAAGAGACTAATTTCTCCACTGACCCCTCACTCACAGCTGATGCTGCACTCATATGAGAGTTACTGTAAACATGCTTTCGACTGGGGAAAAAAACATTTATGTCAACCTCCTAATGGTAATTCTTTTTTGAAGGCTTCGATATCTTCCACCAGTACAGTAGCGTGTCAAAGTAACTGCCGCAAATCTGCCAGTCCGCAGTCCAAAGGAATAAAAAAATACTTTCCTAGTTATATCCGCACAAGTACGCTTCTGTACAATCGACTGTTTATATAGCAATGAGAAATCTAACCATCTTTATGCTTTGTCCGACATAACGTGAATGCAGCTGCAACAAGTTCATGCCTGTTTTCTGCCCATTGTCAAAAGGCATTCTGGGAAATGTAGGAAGTCACTAACTGAAGTAGACAAGGCAGGTTGAGGGAAAGTGGGTACGATAAAAAGGTAAACACTTCATCACAAAATAACTCCTGGAATGCATTGAACATCACAGATTGATGATATATAACAGTGGAAGAGTATCTCGGGGTAATTGGAAACCAAAAGCACTCATCAAACTGTAGTCAAGTGGTTTTCACAGATCCAGCTTGTGCAGGCTACCACCACAGTAGAAAGCATTTAAGTTCTTTCTGTCCTACCAGCGACATCACAGCCTGGCATAACTACCAGCAACCCAGTGAAAAAAAATCACTCAAAAATACCCACCTTTAGAATTAACTTCACTGTATTTTTTAATGAAGCATAACCTAGCTCTTTATATTAAAAGGCACATGCATTTTGTAGACCAGCAATGCTTCCACTCCTCTTTGAAGCATTTTAACCAAAGAAGTATAAATGGTAATGTAGGCTTCTAACATGGACTTGGCATTTTGCCAATGTCTGCTCAAAACTGGCAAGTAGCTTATTTACTGATCACAAATTGATAACAAATCTAACAAATATATGATGTGTCTGATTGACTCTTCATCATGAGCCAAGGTTGTTTTGATTTTTTTTTTTTTCTAATTTGAGCTCATTAAATCCTGGCTGAGCTTGGGCTAATGTAATACTGCTTAACCTTTTTGTTTATCACCATGCACTGCAGTCTAGCAGTCCCAACCTTAATTTGTCTTTTCACTACACTTTCAGCCCAGGCAAATGAAGCTGCATCACCCAGTCAGGATCTTTCAGGTATAAACACACACCTATAATCTGCTTTTGATACTAGTTAGTCAGTTAGTTATCCCTTCTATTTTCTGTTTACCTTCTTAAAATTGAGAAGTTGTATGGATTATGAAAAAAGTATCTAGCTTTGGATTTGTTGGGTACCATTTGATGAATTACAAGTGTTCTGAGTGGGGCATGTTTTCCCACAGCACATTTATCATGACCCAGTCTCATATTTTCCTTAGATCTCTATTTTGCAAATAGCTCTATTTTACAGTAATACACCCACGTTCTAAAACTGAATTTTCTAAAATTAAACATCTTAGATACAATTTTCAGATGTCTTGAAAATATAATGCTGAGTGGTTTATTTTAGGGACAGTTATTTAGGTATATTATCAGCAATGTAACCTGGGTTGGGTGCTTTGGATTGTTCAACATCAGACATCTTCTTTTACAGAATGAGAAATGGTAAATGTAATGATAAGCATTACATTGACACAAAATGCTGCTTGTAGCTTTTGGGACAAGAGACATAAGCTGAGTGCCACCTGTAGTGGTTGTTTATATCACATCTGGTGATTTAGTCTCAATCAATTTGTGAAGGGATTTCAGGTTTTATATCTGTCCTTGTTTTTCTGTATGTATGAATGTAGTTGGAGTTTTGTAACTTCAGCTCTTTCTCCTTGCTGTCTTTCCTGCTTCCTGCTCTGTCCCTCTCTGTAGACCTGCCCATGGAGGAACAGCTGCGGCGTCTGCAGGAGGAGCGGACCTGCAAGGTGTGTATGGATAAAGAGGTCAACATTGTGTTCATCCCATGTGGTCACCTGGTGGTGTGTAAGGAGTGCGCCCCCTCACTGCGAAAGTGCCCCATCTGCAGAGGTCTGATCAAGGGCACAGTCCGAACCTTCCTCTCATGAGGAGGCCACCAAGAGAACGTGGGCTGTTTACCCACAGTCTCAGATAGCAGGCATTTAGTCTGATTGAATGTAAGCAATATTATTAAGTCTGTATAATAATTAATGGAAATAAGGAAGTTGCTTATTGTTTTCTGTATATGAATTGCATCTCTGTACTTGTTGATCCTTAGAAATATTTGAGCAGTTGCAACACTTGTCTGGAGTCATAATGCGCATGGAATATTATCTGCATTGTAGCTGCTGCAATATTGTATTTTACCTTCTACATCAAAACCAGATGTGAGGATCTTTGTTAGATAGCACAATATTTTACCAAGAATCCAATAAAAAAAATAAAGGTTTCAAAATTTGAATGTCCTGTCTCTAAGCAACCCTGGTTATAGGACAGTGCAATCATTTTACTTGGTAAGTATGAACACCTCACAGAACCCAATTAATCTAATGGTGTAGTAAAGATGGCTGCAGTTGCCTGTAATACAACCACTGAATGTAGGACAAGATTCATAAACTTGGTACGAAGAGTCCTCATCCGTCTCAGTCTTTCAGACCCACTCACTTATCTCTTAATAGTTTTATAAATAAGACGTAGAGGTCAGAATACTTGTACTCAAGCTTTGAGAAATTTTGATAGACTATTTTAAGATGGAAATCTCCATAGCTTCAACATTACCTGCACTGGGGAACTGCTGTCATGACTATTGGTAACAATTTTCCCCATCTCTATACTCCACACAGGCTAAATTACTCACAAATATTAAAGCCAGAGATAAAATAGTATATTTCTCATACAATTAAGTTTTCTAAATGAAAAATTGATGCTAAGTTTGGTGGTCGACCAATCAAATCCTTAAGGGATGAGCACTGAAAATTGTCATGATCTACCCTGATAAAATCTCTAAGGAACTTTATTAGTACCACTGTGAGCAACACTAAATGTTGGTTTGAAGAACATAGGCCTCCTCGTTGTACTTCAATGATTTAGGTATTCAGAACAGGCCTAAAATACTCAAATATAGTTCAGCTTTTAATCCCATTTATTATTCCCAAGACCACTGGAAGCTATTAAGGAAACCATTAAGTTTTGCCCCAGTTTAATTAGATGAAAACTCCCACATAAAATCCAAATCCCCAGAACACCATGTGATCAAAGAAGGGCATTAAGACCAAAAATATTAGTCCTGTTTAGCAGTGGGGTCTAGCCATGTGCCATGGAGGGCCAAGCGTCTGCAGGTTTTCCTTTCAACCAATCACTACACCAAGTGACCTCACTGGTTACTTGAACCTGTGCTCATTCACAATTGGACACCACTACTGTATAGCATAATAGGAGCGAATGGCGCCAAATCTTGCCATGGTTAGGTGTGTGAATCCCACTGGGGTCCTCCATGTTAAAACCTGTATGCCTCTGTTTGTTAAAGAAAACATTTTGGATAAACGCTTCCACCAAATGACTAAAGGGCAGGAATAGATGCGTTGAGGTCTAGTGCCAATCAGAATTTTCCCCATGGCATGTATTTAAGCTTCTACTGTGACAAGGTTCGCCAAGAAACAGACATGCTTTTTACTTGCCAGCCGGAGCCCTAGATAGCCTAAATATTAGCAAAATATCCAACTGCAGTAAGTGTTAATTAAAAAATGCATCATCTAAATTTGGTCAAGTTTGCAACTCAAACTGCAGGGCATCCTGGTGGATCAGCGGTCAAAGGCATATACCATGTAATTGCAACATCCTGGGACCTTTGTTGCATGTCATCCCTCCTCTCTCCCAATCTTTCCTGACTCTACTCAACTAATTATTAAAAGGCAAAAGTAGTAGTAGTAGTAAAAGCTGATTAAAAACCTTGCATTTATGTAACCACATACGTGAAGACAACTCATTTAAGATACACAGACGCAATATAAGTTTTTACAAATATTTATTCTTCCACATGTCTCTCCAGCCACAGTTTAGATGATGCCAATCTGAAAAGGAAGAAAAGGACACAAATTAGAGATGTTCCTTAACAGAATGAATACACATTTGTATGTGCGTGTTCTGGCATCAGTGGTTCCTTTGAATACATCAGACATTCAGACCATATTAAGTTTACATCACCTGCACAGAATCTTCCATGTTGCAATAAATTTGTTTAAAACAACAAGAAGCAGCCCTTCTAGACGGCTGAACTACATCCTTGATTGTTGCTGAGGACTCACCTTGTTTGCAACATCCAATGCATCGTAATCTGGTGCAAGACGAACATACGCCTTCTTCTCACCATCAGGCCTGAAGACAGGACGGACAGAAAAGTATGATTGTAAATAAAGAAAATGATGATAGGGAAGCAGGCTAGAAATACATCCAGTGACCATATTTATATTTAACTGCAAAATATAGTTTGACGAGCTACCTGGGTCATGTAAAATTTTTAAAACAAAAAGATAAAGTTATTGTGTTGAAATGAATGACCATTCACAAAGACAGCAAACACCCAGTATCCTGCTATCAACCACTAAGACTGACCACTCCCAACGAGTCCAACAAAACATGTCAGACTGCAAACAAAACTATTTGTACTTAACCAATTTTGTATTAAGTACAATTACACGCTGAAGAAGTCTATAAAGCAGTGTTTCAGTTCTGTAATTATTTCCAACAGAAGTTGACATACTAGCCTTGAGCTCAGCCTGGATTAAGATTTATACCTGATGAGTGTGTTGACTTTGGCGACATCAATGTCATACAGCTTCTTGACCGCGTGTTTGATCTGGTGTTTGTTTGCCTTGACATCTACAATGAACACCAGTGTGTTATTGTCTTCAATCTTCTTCATGGCGGACTCTGTTGTCAAGGGGAACTTGATGATGGCATAGTGATCCAACCTAGAGCAGAACACATCATTAGGCTAATGGCCCCAAAGACCCCAAACCTTCCATACCCACAATCGCAGTACATCTACATAAAAAAAACTCCAGTTCTCTGAATAAAGATAATCTCATGACAGGCAGACTCTTAAAACAATTCCATAGTCCATAATTGTCCTACCAGTAAGCTTATGCTTCCATGATATACACATATGCATCTTGTTATAGTCGCATTATTCTCCATGACAGGCTAACTAAAAATCACAATAGGTTGTACTAATAGTCTGGGTGCATCAGAAGAATGAAGTTGGAATCATGTTTTTTCATACTTTGATCGCTATTACCATCATTTGCACCAAGCCTAAGCTCTGTCAATTTGCCAGCTCGTGTGCTACCACTGTAACGTTACTCACTTGTTCCTACGAGGGGCACTCTTGCGAGGATACTTGGGCTGCCTGCGGAGACGGAGGGTTTTGGGGCGACGGAAGGTGGGAGAAGTCCTGATCTTCTTCTTCCTCTGGCTGTGTACTCCTTTAAGCACAGCCTTTTTGGCCTTCAGGGCCTTTGACTTGGCCTCAGTCTTGGCAGGGACAGCTAGGAAAGAGAAAATTTGTTAAAACACAAGTTGGTCAGATGTTTGAGCTGTTTAATTCATGCTCCTAAGTTTATTACTTGATAATACTCAAGTCACATATATAGCTTTGATTTCTTTAAGCATGTGCATTGCAACAGTCAAAATATGTTTTACCTACACTTAAAATGCATGTTCTTTCAACAGTGAGAATTACTGCAATTCGCTTTTTGAGAAAGGGCAGTAGTCTTGCAAAGTGGCAAAGATCAACAAGATTACATTTAAATGAACACCCAAGCTGACAGGCAAAAAATAAAATCTATACTCTTACTTCTGTATAAAGCAACAAGTTAGAAATATGATGTAAACAGATTTGCCTGACTCCTGATCCACTATGCTCACTCAAAAGACATGGGATAACGATAGTATAATAGAACTATAGTTTTACAACACAAGTTACAAAGTGTTGTAAAGGTAAGGTGGTAGGGCTGCAGTGTAAGCAACATTGCATTTTTTTCTGAATATTGTGATTCTATGCCGTTGGCTGCTAGTAACTCTAATCTAGGAATATAAGGTTATTCCTCTGTTGCCCTCATGGTGGTAGCTGAATGCACAGAACATAAATGTAATGTTTAATATATTCTGGCCTTCAGGCATGAATGTGTAACTAACTACTACATGACCATATTTTAGTCACATGCACTGCATCATACATGACATTTCCACACAACTCAGACACTTCATAAGTGCAACAATACATTTGACAGGTAAAAATATATCCTGATGCTTCGGATTTGTTCGGTGTGAAGTATTAAGTGTCATGCTCCACCCACTGAGTTACATAGGACCACTAAGTATCACCTCCGTTTGATAGAAATACATTTATAGAACCGTTGTTTAATCCACGACATTGTTTTTTCTAAAGCAAATTTGCTTTGCCTTAGAAGTGCCTCGCAGCTTATCAATTAAGGAGAGATATACAAGAGAGACTGCTTGTGGTTTTAAGACTTAAACTGGGTTATTTTATTATTCATTTGTCCGCCCAAGTTTCACGTGTAGCAACACGACTAGGGACTGCCGGGCCATCATGCGGTCATACAATTGCCAACAAAAGGCAGTTTTGGGTGGATTACCTCTTAAAGTGTTGCGTAGATTTAGTCCATAAAGTTAAGTCATGTCAGGGCCAATAGTACACAAAGTTGGTTCAAAAGATCGACTGGCAAAGAGTTTTGGTCAGCAACATCACCGTTAGCATGCTAACATTAGCGTAGCACCAAAACGTTGTAGCGTAACGTTACTGGCAGGCAAGCCGACTGGTAACTTAGACGCGGTCTATACTATCTAAGTATTTAGACACATGCAGGACATGCCTTATGATGGTTCGAAACCAACGTACTTTATTATCTCATTTTGAGTATCTGTATAGAAAATACACATCACATAGACGGTTTATATGAATAAAATTCAAAGATTAACAGACCTTCCTTCTTCACCTTCGGTGCCATGTTGAGAAAGGAAGACAGGACGGGGTTTCCCACAGTATAATGCATGGGCGAGATTTCAACACAGACATATCGCGATAGTTAAGGGAAGTCGTCTCTGTCCAAAGAGTCTCAAAGGGGAGAGTTCCGACCAACTAGCATTGGTTAGAACGCATTGCAATATTTCACAATGCATCATGGGTGAGTCGAAGTACGGAGTTCTGCCCGTCTTAAACATTAATGGGTTCAATGGAGCACTTCTACGAAAATGCTCCTTTCTCCTCGAAATCAGAAAGTCATAAGACTCAGTTATGGTGGTAGTTCTTCTCGTTCTTAGATAAGGAACTCCCTCTCTGCAATGTGTGATAGTTTTAGCAAGTTTCTTGCTGTCGTTCTGGAAAGATATGGTTTAGAAAACCTCATTGGGCTTACAAACTGCAAAACAATTTCTGAATCTAAAATTTGAGGAGAACTTGAGACTGCAATTTGTGAAATCAATGCAACTATTCAATATATGATAATTTTATAGTAGTCTTTTCAACACTTACACCAAATTCACTTGAAAATATCACCTATACATTTATAAAGGGAAGGGATGTTCAAGAATTTGGCTCCAACTGTGGCTCAAGTTAAATAGGGGATAGGACAGAGAACTGATAAGTCCCCTGATAACGAGTGTCTCATAATGAATTACATTTCTCTGGAAGCAATTAGTCAGTTGGAGAAAGGCATTTTTATCTATAGCATTTTCAAATACATCAGCTCTTAGACAGCAGATCTTCAACATATTCCACGTTTTTTGGTATAATTTGTGATTACAGAGCCTTTAGCTAAATGTCAGATTTAACAGAGCTGATTTAATAAAAGTACAATATTGCTTAAGGGTGCATGTCCTTTGCAGTCATTAAGGTGCAGTGTCAACCAGGTAACTTTATCAAGCCAGCCCATAAAACATCCCATCCCATCTTTTCAAGAGAATGCACCTATTATTTCAAACATATGTAGGATGAGATGTGTTTGTATTTGAGATCCCAGCAATATTAAACAAGATGGAAAAACACTTGACTGGCATTACAAAATCACATTCTAAGAACAAATTGATAAAATCTCTTTCAACAAGCCTTTTCTTTTGGAATATGTTCTGTTGATGCAGTCACAGTTACAGGTGGACAAATGTGATCAAAACAGAGGCAATATATGTAACTATAAAAGTTTATTAATTTTACTCTGACAGAAAGAGTACAGAGCACAAATGTGGAAATTAGCAGTGTAACACGACTGCAAAATATTAAAAGCGTCTGCATGTCCATCCAGTTTGCCCATACAATCACACAGCTTGTCCACTCTTCTATTTTTACTCCAGCTTATTTTTCACTTTTTACCTGGGGCAATTGAAAAACAAACAAAAAAAAAAGGGAAATCCAAATTAGTTCTGGCTGCTTGATATCCCACATCTTTTAAACCCAAATGGGGCTCATTCCAGACAGCTGTTGTGTTTATTTAAAGGGTGTAATATCCATTTTGAAAATTAACTTGAAAATTAATTAATTACTTGAAATTCCTTAATGTGTTGTAAAGGATAATTTCATTCTCAAATGTTTTTTTGTAAGCCAAGGCCTTAGGTTGGCATAACTTAAACAGCATTTATGAGTAGCAGTTAGAAGGCAGAGACGGTGGCAGTTTTTTTAAATGGTGGATATGACATTTCGGAACAAAATTCTTCATGTTTTTCGAGACCTTTATTCATTTATAAACAGGAATGGAGAACTTTCACGGTGGTGGTGGCTACAAAACCCCTGTCCTCAAGAGGGCATCAAGCTGTATATGCACTACTCAAATCCACCTATTGTCCCGTTGAAGGCTCCCTTTGTATCCTACTTACGTAAAAACCCCAGGATCAATGTTAACCATTGCAAATACATTGTATGATGCCAAATACATGTCAGTGGGGGAGCCAAAAGAAAATAAAACCATCCAATGTTTTTTTTAATTCTTGATAAGTTGACTTTATGGCGATGTTCATTTTCTGAAGGACACTGGTAATTTGTAATACACCTGTAATAAACCAAATAGCTACCTAATGTAGGCGCACTATGCATGAATCTGGTTCCATATTACAAGATCCAGATTACAAAAAGAGTGCAAAATTACCCACCCTCCCTTACTTTTTCAACTTGGCTCCAGAGGGATTTGATCCAGTCTTCAGTGATGTCTTTTTGTCTTTTTGTGTTCCCCCTTCTTTCTGCATTTTCCTTCTTTTCTTCAATCCCTGTACATTTTTCTTCTTCTTTTCCCCTTTCTTCTGCCCAACTGCTCTTTGAGGTCCATTGTCTCCTTTCTGCCCATTCTTGGGTTTTTTGCCTGTTTTCTTCACTAAGAAGCGAGGAGTTGTGGAGATGGCGCTTCTCTTGGGAGGTTTCTTCTGGAGCTTCTGCTTCACTTTGCTAGACACAAAAACAAATGTAACAACTGCATCAACACGATTGAGAACTTCAAACAAAAGCATGACAGCTAACTACAGCGAGAGAACCTTGATCCATTTAGCAAGAAATGTCAGAACTCTGAGTAAAAATCAGTGCATCACTCTGGCATCTCTGGTTAGTGTGGAACTTTTTTATGACTGTCAATCTCTTTATTAGAGCTTTACCTGTGTATCTTCTTGAAGCCCACCATGTAGTCAGGTACAGGACAGCCAGCTTGTTTTATTACATTAGCAATGCTGTAGAAGAGAGATGCAAAGAGAAATACAGAGGAGGCAAAGAGTAAATTATAGAACATGCCACAGGAAAAAAACAGTATATTCCAGAGTCCCAAATAGTTATTACTACATCTTCCTTTCACAAAGGAAATTAACTCCCTGTTTTTATAATGCTTATGAGCGTCTTCACTTGCATGTACCTGCGCAACAGTGGCTTGTCATCCTCTGTGAAGAAGGTGACTGCCTTCCCCTGGTGTCCAGCTCTGCCAGTGCGCCCTGCGCAACAGGAAAGAGAATGATGTGAAGAAATTGATCAAATAAAGATATCCATGGGGAAAGGGTGAAAGAAGGCGACACTGGATGAGTTAATCATTAAATATTTAATTGATATCCAAAAACTAACCAATCCGGTGGATGTATTCCACAGCGCTGGTAGGGAAGTCGTAGTTCAGCACTAGGTTGACTCCTTTGAAGTCAATTCCTCTGGCAAGCAGAGCCGTGCAGATCAAAACCCAAATCTTACCGGAGCGAAAACTGCTCACTACGTTGTCCCTCTGGGAGAGAAGAGCAAAGCAAGAGGATGACAACTAGTATGTTGCATTTTAATGACGGTATATGGACTCGTGGGACAATGTGTGTGTGTGTGTGAGTCGTGTGTGTACCTGTTGCTGTGTGCGGTCTGCGTGGATGACGTCTACATTGATGCCTTCATACACAAACTCATGGAAAAGCTCCCGTGCTCGCTCTATAGACTGTACAAACACTAGCATGGGCGGCAGGAAGCCCTGTGTAGCAAATGGAGCAAGAGGGACAAAAACAAGACAAAGGCATATGAATGTGTTTGCTCTACATTAACTGTTTCAATGGGACAACACTGACTATGTCAAATTAACATGGCAATGTTACCTATACAAGTCCAGTTTGGCTTTTTCTTTCCTCTCCTGCTCATTTAACTTTAATATTTGTCGTACCACCTCTACAAATTGAGCAACTAATGCTTAAAAGTGTAGAGATATTCCAATTATCCTTCAGTCAGAATCAAGCTCATGTCTATAAAAAGGCCCAGAGTCATGATTGCATGATAGACTGGCTCAGAAAAAAATAATATATATATATATATATATAA
>OOFE01013254.1:42196-57466 GCA_900323365.1 Monocentris japonica
TGGTGTGTGTGTGTGTGTGTGTGTGTGTGTGTGTGTGTGTGTGTGTGTGTGTGTGTGTGTGTGTGTGTGTGTGTGTGTGTTTAGAGCTCATGCATGTAACAAGAATATTTCTGACTCAATCTCACTGGTTGCATCCAAATCAATCATATTAAATATTGTAAATATTTAACATGTCCTTTGATGACTTCTATAAAATGTAACCAACATATTTTCATCTCTGATATTAGCCATTCTTTGCCATTTTTTGATCTAGAAAAACAGATCCATGCTTTAATTTCCTCAAGATTAGATTATCGCACCACTTTCCAGCTGTCCTAATACTCAGCACTCAGTGTTTTTTCTTACATATTGACAATGAGTGTGTCAGTGAGATTGCCCAGAGACCAGGCTGCCTTGGCGCGGACATTTGAAGATCGATCGTCTAGGGCAGCGAGGATGGTGTTTGCTGTATCCGCCACGAACATCACATCCTGGAAAGAGAAAATAATCACATCCTGTGAAACAGGGGCAGTGGGTATACAACAGTATAAAATGTCTAGTCATAGGTGTCTTGGGACCCACCAGAAAATATCCCATACTTTTCCATACATTTTGCGCAATTCCACAACTACTACTGACCTGGAAATTGCCATGTTAATTTCCCATACTTTTCCAAATCTATGTAGGAACCTGCTTCATGGGGGAAAGAAGTGAAGAGAACGAGGTTTATACATATTTTAGTCCCTACCTCTCTCAGACAGGGAAACAGAATGTAGACTCCTAGGGCTCTGACTGCTGCAGTTTTCACCAGATAGTTTTCACTGTAGGTCAGCCCCAGCAGCACAGTGATACACATCATCTGGCTCTTATCCTAAAAACGACATCATGTATCATACGTACAACTCCAATGACACTTGATATTAGTTGTGCAGAGACAGAAATAGTCAAAGCCAAGGGGAACTCACGGGGAGCTGTGCAAAGGCCTGCGGCAGTATGGAGGAGAGTGCATCGCAGGCGCTTGTCTGTAGCGTGGGATGTTGTTCACTCTGCAGAGCTCCATTCAACGGCCCACTCAAGACCTCTGACCAAAACTGCACCACCTACATTGTGCACACATATGTATAATCA
The DNA here is from genome assembly GCA_900323365.1 of Monocentris japonica. Lineage (NCBI taxonomy): Eukaryota > Metazoa > Chordata > Actinopteri > Trachichthyiformes > Monocentridae > Monocentris > Monocentris japonica. Next base: position 43,304 of record OOFE01013254.1, read on the forward strand.
AGAACACATTGATGAATTTCCTATCATGACATTGCAAAAATCTGCATTAGCCAAACAGTTCTTTAGTGGACTTGCCTGTTAATAAATAGTAATACAATAGCTGCCCTTAAGGTATTTTCATTTTCTTTTAGGGCCATACGGTAGATAGGACCAGTCCTTCAGGTAAGGTCAGCATTCTATTATTTTTTGTTGATTAAAATGACTGAAGTGAACTGTATAATTTTGAATCGTATTGTATCAGATCAAGTCAAAAATAAAGGCAATCACATCGAAATTCATATCAAATCGGTCTAAGGAGAGATTCACACAGATTTTACCTGTGAGACATAATACTTCAACATACAAATCATTTGTCAGGATTTCCATTTTTTGTAACTACCTTGTCCATTCAGGAACCTGTTTCATAACCAGGACCAGAATACGTAGAATTTGATTTCATGTAATCTGTAGAACCTGGAGGCTTTTGCGGTCTTGCCCCGTGTCATGCCAATGCTGTTTTTGGACAGTTCTGTTTGTGGAGTATTTAGACTCCTCATGCTTTGTGTTTAAAGGCAGTTTGCAATTACTTTGCTCATGGGGACCCTGGCACTCTCAGGAATGTTGCTCTCTGCTCTGTATTGCTGGATTATACCTGTCCCCAACTCCTCCAGTAACTGAGGAAGAGAGAATCAGAGACAGATACAGGAGGGATACACATTTGACCACACAAATAGTATGCATTGACAGGTGCCTGTCAGATATCAGTGCATGGATATTAGCCTTTCAGAGATATGACATTACGTAAATTTCATTTATAATACTCAAAATTTACAATAAGAATTTTGCGCAATAACAGTTAAATTTCAAAATGGTCAAATTTACACAATCACTACCATTTCCAAAGAGAAATGGTAAAATGAAAGAGGGGGACAAACCAAGGGGGATGTCTGAAAGTGACTTAGAGATGGAGGGAGAAAGACTAGAAGGTGTTACCTTGGCTCCATGGAGCTGTATGGAGGGGTCCGTCTCCCTGAGGCAGCCAGCACTCACCTGCCCAATCTCACACAGACACATTTGGGCTAGAGGGAAGTAGCCACGCACCAGGTGGGCTAGAACCTGAAACACACACAGACACACACAAATTTAAGACTTTTAAGACCTTTTTGTGTGACTGGGCTTGTTTCTCCCCATAAGAACAGTGCATCAATAAACAACCTCTAAAACTGAATTTAAGAATTTATATGCTTTATTTAACTGTATTCAAAAAGTTTTAAGGACTTCAGTTTAGATACCGTGATTTAAGACAATTTAATACTTTTTCAGGACCTGCAGGCACCCTGTTGTTATTCACCTGTAGGGCCTCCAGTCGGACAGGGGAGGGCTCTAAGGCAACAGCTCCTCCTGTTCCCTCGCTGTCTGATTGGTCTTCTCTGGGTTGAGTTACCAGGGAGACACACAGCTGCAGCAGCCAGGGTGAACCAGTCTCTTCTTCCCCCGGGGTGTGAGGAGCACGGGGCGAGTGTGTGTGTGAGCTGCGCTGGGAGTGTGTGACCGGTGTGCGAGATGGCGAGGACACTCCATCTCTGTGTCTCCAGCTGAGAGCAGAGTCCCGAGGTATGAAAGAGCCGGCACTGCTGCTGCTGCCCTCTGGCTGTTGGAGGAGTAGCTGCAGCTCAGGGAGAGGGGCCTGAGTAGTCACCAGAGCCCCGTAAAGTGTCAGGACTGACACACGGACATTCACGTCTGAAAAGACAGTGAAACGCAGTGGTAAAAGACACATGTTCTAAAAACCAGAATTGTGTTATCGCACAATGATTTCTTTTCATTGGCAATGACAAAATACAGACCTCTGTGGCGCACATAGGGACGCATCTGTTTCCAGAGTGGACTGAGCAGACCAGGTCTCAGGCGGTGGTAGGGAGCGTTAGCCACCAAGTAAGCCAGACACTATAACACAAAAATAGTGGAGATTAGGCTTGGGCGAAGTTCAGCACAATATTGGAGGCCACAGTAATACTTGTCACTGGCACGATAATGACACCAACATGAGTCAGCGGTACTGGGAATTTTTCTATGTATCAAAAAGTATCAAAATTTACAGATGCCATTACATTCAAAGAAAAAGTAACTGAAACTATATGACATTTCTTTGGGTTCAAACCAATTGAGAAAAGAGAGTCAGCGAGCCTAGAGAAAGTTGGGCAACTTGTACACCCACCATCATTAATCAGCTTCCCTAGCAGCCAGGCTAAGGTAGCATCCCAAACTTAATCTATTCCACACCTGTTAACATAAAGCTGCTGCTGGACTAGTAACTAGATAGTTGCTGAGAAAAATAGCAGGCTGAACAGCTTTATAGGCCAGTTTAGACTAACCCTAACCCATCGTACCTTTATGACCTGTGTGAGTGTGTGAGCAGAGGTCTCAGCCAGCAGAGCTAGACTGAGGGTGCGGTGCAGCTCTCTGATGGCAGTCGCTAGGGAGAAGGAGAAAGGGGTGAAAGATGTACGAGGAGACGCCGTATCTTCAGCTAGACCCAGGAACTGACGGGAGCCATCCAGCATGGCAGACAACACCTGAAGCGCACATGCACGCACCTGGAGGGAGGCAGGAGAGGCATATCTTACAAACACATAGGTCTAGCAATATGACAGTATAACAATCTAACATGGGCATATTGTTGCATCTGCCAGAAACCTTGGATCACCCACATTGTCCACATTCTTATGACCCCTGACGCTTTAGTTGTATTCTTAAATACTTGTGTGTGTGCCTTTTGTTAATTTGTTCTACTTCATTGATACATTTATACCTTTCCTTGAGATCAATACCTTCACATAAATTTGGGGGCATCGGTAGCATGGAGGTTAGAGGAGGGGGCTTATGACCGGAACATCGGCAGTTTGAATTCCACACTAGCTGGGACAAAGAGGTGGGGAAAGTGTGTGAGAAATATCCTCCTCCCCCTCAACAACTACCATTAAGACGCCTTTGAGCGAGGCACTTAATACCCCAGTTGAGCCACCGAACCTGCTTCGTGGTCAACAACAGACAACAGTCTTTGTACTGGGTAGCTCCCAGTTGTGGATATATGTAACTGTGTCAGTGTGAAGCAGGGTGTTGCTGAAAAATCAACAAGCAGGCTCAGTTAACATTCCCTGAATGCCTAAAGAGTGAGTGTTGTACCTTTGGTGAGGGGTCTTTCAGTATAATTGTGAGGAGAGTGAGAGGAGGTGGTCCTCCAATAGGAGAGTCAGGGATGAAGGAGGACCAGTACCCATACAGAGTCCGCTTTTCTGCTCCTTTCACCACTGCTAGCAGACAGTGGAGAGCACCCTGACGCACGCGACCATGATACAGTCTGAAAGAGAAAATATTGAGGGGATAAAGCACCTAGTGGGTAACATTTTGTATCGTGGATCATTCACACCAAGGGAATTTGGTTGAAGAGTGGCAACCTCTGCTTGCTTTTGCTGTTAGCTGGTATGTTTTAGCGTAAAACACTGCAGTAGTCTCATAATTACAGCACAGGGAACAATAACTGCTTTACCCAAGCATGTCCTGCTTGCTGCTAGCAAAAAGAAATGTTCCCGGTGGACATAGGGCCTTAAATGTTATAATGTCACATGTCACATGTCATTGTGAGTTTCTGTACCTCAGTTTGCTCTGTGCACCGCCTTCTGGGTCTGAAAACTCTGAGTCAGAACTGCTCCGCTTCCAGGAGGGGTAGAGAGAGGGAGCAGAGGGTTTAGACCAGGCCTCTCCTTCACCTCCACCTCCTCCTCCTCCTCCCCTAAGTACAGACACTGCCTCTCTCTCATCTTCCTCTCCACCATCCCCTCGGTGCTCCTCTGCGCCAGTCTTCTTCCCCTTCCCTCGGGATTTCCTTTTTTTATTCTGAGGAGAGACATTACACCCAGGTTGTGGTCAAAATCAAAATCACTGATCAAAATCAAAATCACTTTTTAGGTGGGAGCCCACTAGAACGAAAACCAAATGAAACCCAAATGAAAAAAAGGCCTGTCCTACCCCTGAGGCTTTGCTTGGTGGGGCAACTTCCTTTGGTGGTTCAGAAGGTTTGGGTGCAGAGAGACCCTCGTACTGAGGAAGAGGTGCTGGGTAAAGCACAGGTGGCCACTCGACACTCACACCTGGAGCTCCCTGGAACGTGAGCCTCTGCAGAATGCATGTTAAATGTCACCATATTATCTGTACAATATGTATCATGCAGTATACATGCATAAAAAAGACGAAAATCCACAAGTTGTGTTATAATTTTGCACCTTTAGTGTGGCCAGTAGCGACCCAAGCTCTTCCCCTGCACCGAATTTCCACTTCCCTCCTGATAGACAATACTGAAGTCCCTTCAATGCAGCTTGGACCACCTGGACAGAGGACACAATGGGAGAAGTGGGTCACATGTGATAGAAGGGTCCCCCCCCAATCAATTATGACACAGTGATAATCCATACCGTGCAGTAGAACAGCTCGTCAGTGTTTGGGGGTTTGGGTGACTGCAGTGTTTTCAGGAAAACTTTGAAACATACACTTCTGTAGTGATCCTCCAAAGATGGCTGACCAGGGATCCTGAACAGAAACAGTCCCCCCCGACCACACACACACACACACACACACACACACATTACAACCAAGAATTGACATGTTAGCAATAAGCATAGCATTTTGTTACAGTGACCAGGGTCCAAAATTAAACATCGCCAGTAGCTATTTGAGATGATAACATAACCAGTCATTTTGTGCTCATGACAGGAGTCACAATGCGTGACTGCTGATTTGCTGAATGGGGTTGTTTGGTTTAAACAAGACAAGTAGAGTTCTGTTATATTATTACCACAACATGCTTTGACTCAAAACCTTCTTGTCCGGGAACTCACTGCCAAACTAACACTGATTTTCTCAATAGAATCATGGTTTTGGCAAAGTTAGTGAGGGATGTGGATCCATTATGAAATATTCTCTCTTTGACAGAAAAACGACATACAATTTGTGTTGGAACATCATACAACAATACAGACATGGCATATTTGATTATTACTGACAATCTCAGCAACTATTTCCTATTACTGAATATCCTAGGTAATATAAGTCCACAAACAAACAGGTTTAATGAATGGATTCTGGATGTAAATATTAAAGATGGACACACATCACACACAGACTAACATGCACAATATGGCTAAAAGGTGTAAGGACGCTAAAACCCACCTGAGACAAATGTTAGCCATACTGGTAAGTGCAACGCGGCGTAACTCCATATCAGGCTGAGATAGAGAACTGTACAGTAGCAAGACTCCATCTTCACCCAGTAACTCACTTAGGTGCTGCAGACAAAAAAACATCAGTGTAAATTAAACCATTGCTCACTACAAGAGCGGAAAACATACTGTAACAATACAAACACCTACCTGGTGGCACTGATGTCCATTCCCATACACTATTGTGGAGAGTGCCAGCAGTACTTGTGAGTGTGTCCATGTACTGCACACACTTAATGCGTGGACAGTATAACTCACCAATACATCCAATGTCTGCTCATCCATTATTACCTAAACAAATGGCAGAAGGGTTTAAAGCAGTAAGCACAAAATGACCAGATAGACTGCAACAATACGGTAATGTAACATAAGTGTGAAAAAGGGCCACTGACTGTGGATGTGGAGATGTGTACTGTACGCACTACTGTTATTAAAGCATAATTTTTTACCTTTAACTGATTTAGTAGATGGTGTATAAGCTGGCAGAGTTTGATTACTAGATGTTCTTGACTCAGCGGCACAAGACAGCTTGCATGTTTTAGCAGAATACACACATCCTGAAATGAAAATGGAGAGACTCAGAAGAACATAAACTTTGTTGATTCAGGTAAATACAGTAGGACCTTGATGGCAGTGCCAGCATGGAAGTTGTGGAGTGGCAGTTGAGTTGGTGATAAACACCTGCCTTGTTTGGTGCTGGTGAATTGAACTTTGGAGCGGCAAGTAAATGGTAACAGTAGAAGGTTCACCAACGGTTGTGTGGGGTGTGGTGAAGAAAAGTCCAGAGATTAAGTGGGTGTACGGGAATTGAGTGTTAAAAGGGCTGATTAATTAAGGTGTCAGCTCTTTGGAAGAGGCTGTTGAGGTGGCAGATAGTCTTGGCCATGATGGACCATTAAAGTCTCCTAGAGGAGCTTTTGGACAGAACTCCTGAGTCCTGAGTGACCTGAATGTGCTTGGTCGGCTCTGGCATGAAAACATGAAAAACAAGACAGAAAATAAGCATCACATAACAAAAGGAGACAAGGCAGGACAGATTAACTCCAGCGGTCAGCAGTCGGTCAATCAGTTTAATGAAATGTGTGATTCCCTTGCTATTTCTGTCTACGGTCCGACTGCATTCTCATTTAAAATGAACTGCTCCGGGGTTTACTTGGAGACCAGGCAGACCAGGAAGTGAGTGGAGTCTGTCTCAGGTCTACTCACCTCCCATATGAACCAAGCTGAGATGGTCATTGCTCTAGGTTCGACCCAATCGCACAAAACAAAGCAGTTGTGAAAACACCCCTAGTCCGCCTATAACTGTCAGTCCATAACAGCACTTGAACCAAGAAACACCACTATTAACCATCTTATCTTTCACTAAACTGCTATAGTTTACACAGTGGCTCCCAAATTGGGGTCCAGGAACCCACAGGGGACTTCAGGGGGTTCCATAGGGTGCTGCAGACATTCAGGTCACTGTTATTTCAAGTTAGCACAATGAGAGAAATACAAATGACTGTTCTGATCAAAGGTTTCACTCTCTACTGTTATCGCCAAACCTAGAGTAACCAGAAAACAGTCATCTTCTCAGATGTGATGTGGGCCCCTGGGTGTCTGTGGTTGAAAGTTGAAAAAGTTTGAGTCTAACTAGCTTACCAAGTTTCTGGAAACGTCAACTTTATCACATAATAACAAAAGGCTGTCTCGGTTACCTCTGGTCGGACACTGATGTTGGGGTTAAAGGATTTGTTGTAGTTCTCAGACATGAGTTGGTCGAACAGCAGGTTGAGCTGTTCTTTGAGGTGGGCTGAGTCTGCTCGCAGGGATCTGAGCTTTGAAGCGCAGCGAGCAAACTGTACCTCGGCGTCCGACACGGAACCGACCGGCCAACCATCCGTCGCTAGCGGTGTGAACGGGGCAGCCTCGGCGGACAGAGTTACCGAAGGAAAGACGGGAACATCAGAGTGGCCAGAAGCCGGTGGCAATACGGTTTTACTCGCCATCTTTACTCGAAAATATTTTCCCCTCTTCCGGTGTTCCCCTCTTCTTCGGATTTTTTTTCAGAGGTTTTAGGCGCATTACTGCCATCTGCTGGTCAATTGACCCTGCATTTTCAGTCTTACAAGGGTGGTTCACTTTATGGCAGGGTGGTTCACCATGGTAAGGCTGCTCCTGAGCAGATTAAAAAGCGGATACCAATCAACTCTGTGGGAAAACTGCGTCACCATTCCTAGAGGATCCCGTGGACTTTTGATAACCTGCAGTGAAACAATTTCACTCAGAAAGCCATCTATGAACAAACATCTACTTTATTACATGTAAATGCAAAGTAATGAACAGTAAAAAAGTGTGCAGGGGATTGTATTGAATAAAGAGATTGTAAGAAGGGCTCTTCAGAAATCCGTTATCAATAATTACATTTGTTTCATATTAAGTGTGCTGAAGTGTTTTATAGGATTCTGATTGGTACACTTTATTGCTCCCCTGCATTTTCCATCAGTACATCCTTTGGGAAACAGGCAGACTTGGTGAACATAAAATCCTTTCACAGCTTCAGTGTGATGACACGATACTGTATCAAGGAAAAGTATGTCAGGTGTCGTGATGACAGGGCAGTAATAAGCCCATTTACACCATCTGCAGTTTTCCTCCAGTAGTCCTCTAACATTAGTTGAAGCAATAGTGTTACTTTTGTTCTTGTATTGCTCATATTTATTCATTGTAAGTTTGTTCTTAAGAACAAATGTCCCGCCCAATACTTCCTACTTTGTCAACACAAGGTGTTCATTTTTAGCAGCATATGCTTACATAAAAAGCAGTCTAGTTTGTTTTGGTACCATTTTATATTCTAGTTGCTTATATTCCACCACTGAATCCTGTTAAAGTATTAATAAGTGAAGAGGAATCAAGATTGTTCAAGCAAGTACAAGACCTTTAAATCGCTTATCATACATTATTCTTTATTATGTGTATGCAACAGTCAGAGTTTTTACATAATCTCAGTAAACACAGAAAATTAAAGACATTTTAACAAAAAAATCCTGTTGCTTATTTTAAGTCAATTGCATGAAAAACAAGTTATTATACAACGTATACATATGAAATAATGTACAAGGTCTGTGCATCAATGCACAGCCAAATAATCATGTCTGGAAAGTATGAGTCTATCTGCAAGAAAGATGCATGGATAGTGAAGGGGGATTGGCACGTGTATTGTTTGTGTAGGTAGTGTGAACGGGTCTGTCTGAGAATGGCCCTAACCATCGGTAGATCACAGTACAGATAGGAGCACAGCTCCTTCCTCTGTTGGTAGTGTGGTGGGTTGCAAAAATAACAGATTGAAGAAATGGCTAAAGCAAGAGGTAGGTAGGTTTGGAGAAAGGTGGGAGCAAAATGTATGGCATGGGGCAGGGGTGTCAAGGATTGAATTAAAAGAAGGGCTAAGAAGGCATGGCTGGGTTTCAGCCCGACTTGAAGAGGAGAATGGCCACTTGGCCAAGGTAGAAGTAGATGAAATGCTTCGTCTCATGTGTCACATAGCTGCCAAAGTTCCTTCCCACAATGCAATGCCATGTAGGGTTATACTTCTTGTCAAACTCCTGCAGGGAAAACAACATTAATGAGCCCAATATAGACCAGGCCATTACCATTGCATGACCACTTCTACCCAATAGTTTTCAATAAATGTTACATTACACATATTTGATGTTGCGCTACATACCTTTTTAATATAGGCTGCAATGTCCTTCTCAATGTTGTACTTCTCCATGGCCTGCGTGGCGCAGTCCACCGCATCCTGCTGCATGTCCTCAGACATGTCTGCATTCTTTATCACTGCCTTCCTGTCAGTCATTTTGGATTCGAACTGAAGAGGGGAAAAGAAAAATTCAGTCTTATTTGCTACACTAGGGGTGCTAAAATTGGAATGGAGGCCACCCACACACACGCACGCACGCTTGTTTTGAATCCCAACAACTCTGCCGGGGTCCAAAACTGCTGCTCAAGTAGAATGGCTCTGCTTATATCCTGTGGTATACACTGCATCTACCAAGTAGGCATAATTTAAGTTCACATTTAAGTCACCTTTTCCTGCACTTTCCAAAAAGCAGCGACAATACACTGTAAAGGGACACTCCCACTATGTTTCGATGTTATCTCGGCATTTGCCATTAGGATCACATTCAATTAGCTGTTGCCAAGCTTTTCTACCCCCACACATCCCAAGCAGGCCCTTCAAAGTGTCTACCGGACTATGTCATCACTGGATGGAAGAGTGTCACGCAAACTATAGCCTTTGTAGGTTTCAATTTCTAGTCTCTGCCCCAGGTGGACGTGGCTATACAAACTCCAGTCATCACAACACACTTCCTTGTTTGAGTCGCTCAGGTTGACAAAACTAGCAATAAAAATGGCATCCCAAAGTGTCACTGTGGAAAACCTCATTGCCAAAACACTGTAAAATGTGTAGTCGTCAGAGTCAAACATCCAGGCAGATAGGACAGCAACACGCGTTTTGCTCCAATAGACATGGAATCAGTTTTGCTCCTCATTTGGATCTAGCTGATTTGGAGACCTTTTGAGAATCTGAAAATTACCTGGAGCAAGACTATCAAAACCAGCAGAGGACAGATGACCATGGAGTAACATTTTGTTCAACCAGTTCCTTCCAATGACGGAGATAATCACTACCATCAAGCCACTCAGCTAGCACAACTGGTCGGGAAAGAAGTACCTTACCTGAACTGCATTATGCAATAGCCTGCATTTTGAATATATATTAATTATTAAAAGGCTGTTATGTCACGAACCCCTTAACTTTAGTGTTTTTGATAGAGCTGAACAGAGGTGGGTGCAAGGAAATTCATGGGCTTGCTATGCAATGTGAAGCAATCATGGAGACAAAAGGAATTTGTGCCATTTCAATATAAAATATGTAATCAGCATGCACTGCTGTCTGGTTATAATGTCAGTGTCTTTTGATGTCTGAATTGGTCTTCTGTAGCAACGCTCACCCTGGATTATAGCACAAGGGATTCTTAAATCACATCCTGTGCATTGGTAAATGGCACAATTTGGTTTTTTTTCAAGTCAGAAGGGTCAGCCATCCCCACAGCCTGTGTTATGTAGGATGACAGAAATTATAATAGGTAGAGGTGTGTAGTGAGTAGAATGTATATGCGATCCCTTGCCTTATGAAAGTAACATGCTTCCTCCATCTCTGTGCACAGTTATATATCCTTGTATGGTTTAAACCAAGTTTCCTGAATACATATAACATCCGGTTTCTCTGGCATACTCTTAATGAAACGTTTTAACTCTTTGTCCATTGGCCACCAAGCTTCTTGCATTCCATTGTAGGATTATAAACATAAAAGATTAAGTACATTTCCCTTGACTTGACTGCATAGTGAGCTCATCCCTCACTTCTTCCCATGTCAGTCTTGTTGCTCCCAGGTGAATCCCTGCAGCCCTCACAATCATCTGTATCCTCTGTCTTATGTTGTAGACCTACTGTACTATTAAATCGCTCCTGCTATGAATGCCACTAGTTTCTTCACAACCAAATATGTGAAATAACTTTTCATTTCACTGCACATCCTGTATGCGTATGTGACAAATAAAGTTCTTGACTCGACCATTACTGGTCTGTGCCTCTCCACCCTTCTTACTGCCTCTGTAAAGGACATCTTGTCAGTAGTTTTGACATGCTGTACATATACCTCCCTCTTCAATACCGCACATCTTCCATATGCCCCCCCAACCCACAACTACAACATTCCAGATGTAAACCCTCTCCATATCCATGATCTCCACCACATCTTTGACATCTCCTAGCCTCTTTACACACAGATGATATATGCCCAAAGCGCTGCCAATTATAATTATACAAAAGCTCTCATGTAGTACATCATGTATCCTAAGCTCACTTTATCAGGAGAGTTCGGGGGTTCTCAAAATAAGTGCAGGCCATACACAAAACAATCCAAATTTGCGCACCAAGCAATCCAATTTCCCCTGTGCATTATTTTCAAAATAAACATCAACAAAGCCATGGTCAAATATTGACTAGAAAAAAAAAAAATCTGCACAAACTTCTTAAGTAACAAAATACAACTATACAAGATGTACAATGTTTCTGTCGTACTAATTGATCTAATATTAATCAAACATTACACAGGTCAACTTCCATTGCTGCTGCAGAGCCATCTCAAAATACTCCTACATATCTGTATTTATACACTAACATTAAGGCCCAAGCAGTTGCAGAATACAAATAAATACAATTGTGGCATGCCCTCAAAAAAAAAAAAAAAAGCTCAAAATTATCATGATACATTAATCTGAGTTGTCACTTATTGGCTTCGATGTTTAAAAACATATCGACTGGTACACTTCAAACGTTTGCGCTGTTATTTTGAAGGTTATACGCCAACGCCGGAAGTCTTATTTTATTATTCTGGCTAGCGTAACGCATCTTGTTCACCTACACGTGAAATTGTAGTTGTGAAGCGCGACGTAGACACACTCACCGCCACCTTGTTGGGAGCGGGTTGTGGGGCCTCGAGAAGCCAGCACGCAATGTAAGCTGGTAAATGTAGGCTATATGGGTAAAACCGTGCAGGGAAAGTCCAAATTATCTGCCACGATGAGTCGCATCATTGCCTCAATGGGTTACGGTAGCCCCCCGAATTGACCGAAAGTCCACAATAGCAGCGGCAGATTCCCTTTAACCGGGATATAATGTCCCCAATAGCCCTACTCTGACCTGGCCAGAAAAGTGCACAAACGGAGTAACGTTAACGTTAGACTAGTCGAGGATCATGCAAAACGCTCCATGTAATAGAAGAAATCCCCCTTCCCCAACTGATAGTCTACAGGTTTTTTTAAGCAATAAACATACCCAGTCAATCATGCAATTGATTCTTACCGTCTTTCACTGAAGTTTGGTGTGTAGTTGTGTTATACAGAATAAGACGCCTCGTTTGTGGCTCATTTATCCTGTTACATGCGACGTATGTACCTGCTCCGCCCTCCACATTACATCGACTATCTTATTGGCTGACGTTAAGCCTCCGCCCGGATGTTGGCGTTTTCCACTAGCGGGCCACTGCCTGCATCTTATTTCCACCCAGAATGCACTGCTGTCCCCCCCACCCCACGCGCTCCCCTGCTCAGGGAGAGTAATTGATCCCGATAATTTGAATGATTCTATAATATTGACACTTATACTTCAGGAACTAGTCACAGCGATCTAGACACCACAGCAGAGGTGCAATATATAGATAGAGTATTAAAAGCTTAACGCACATCCATCTGTAAATAAAAGCTGAAATAGATCAGGTCATAGCAGCAGTAAATAGAAAGGTACAATAGACCCCAGTATACACCTACGTACCAACGCATAGCCCAGTTTTTTTTGGACACACACTACAGAATGAAGCTTTGCACCAAGGCAAAAGGGTGGTGTGCATTAGATTTACAATCCTGGATGAAATGTATACCCTCTTCCTCGACCCTTGCTCCTCAGATTTGTCTCATGGGTCATCACTGGGTTACAGGAAAAGTAGTTGTGTCATGAATCTTGGCAATAGGCATTGTTGCTAGGGGGTTGGGGATTTAGTCTCTCTTGCACTCTTGAAATACAGTTAATGACCTAAGCCCTTGGAGAAACTTCTCAGATACACCATTGTCATTTAGCTGTGCAACAGTCCACTGCCTGACACTAATGATCTTTTCAGGTACATTTAACAGTTTTGTGAAACTAATGAACCATTTGCAACTTATGATGGAGGTCCATAGAAAATAGGGGAGGTACAATCATAATGCTGAGGAAAATGATCATCTCTATAGAGAGCTCACCAGCATGGCAGTACCAGACCCTGTCTAATTTAGACATCAGTCTGACCCTGCTGGACACAGAGCCTAAGCATCTTGTCTCCTCACACTTGTACAAGAGGATTTTATTAATTCTTCAGCTTCTGTGCCTATAAGCATACCAAAGAGGCATTTGGCGAAGTTCTGGCTTCTTTCTGATTTAGGATTTGGGCCACATGAGAATTTTAGACAGTATTTTCAATATATGTGAAATGCATGTTTAATTCCTTTTGTATTTTGTCTCAAAATCATCATGTAATTTGTAAAACTTCACTAGTCAAGGATGGTAGCAAAAATACTCCTACTCCTATTTCACAGTACCCATAATTTCATGATGATATAGTCCCATTTTCTAAATAAAGCACACAAAGCAACTTTCCATTTCATAGCCAGTAGTGACATCAGTGATTAGATCTTTGGCTCTCTGGTTTATGGCTGATTGGTTAAAAGGTCCAAGACTAAAGAAATAACATGTGAATTCTGTTTTAGGAGACTTGGTCTGAGCACAAACAGTATTGCACAGCTCAGATTTTCCATTCTGAAATTGCTTGACAGAGCTGTGATAAAAAGGACAGACAGTAATCTCATGAGTGTTTGTAAAGATTGGAGTAAAGTAAATCTTACTTTGGGGTACACTGGAGTCTAAATCTGTCTTTCAAGAACATGGTCCACTCACAGTGGTCCTGAATTGGGGCTTAATAAATAATCTGCTGATCAAACCACCACCTTTAGTTAAATTATTACAAGCCTAGATCTGCCTGCACTTGTGTCAGCTGGAAGTTTTGGTTTCTGGAGGCTGTCCCCCTTGAGCTCCCTTGAGTCTTGAGATGGATACTACAATACATCCATTTCAATCATAGCAGGTGCACTAATCACTGAAAAGAAAAACACAAAAATGTTAAACTATTAATGAAACTTTTATTGGCACAGATCAAACCTTCAACATTTCAGATTATACTTAGCAAAATCAGAACTCGTCTCCCTCCCAGCCAAAGAACCTCCTAGGAAAAAATGCAAACCACAGTAATGACATTCCCTTGTTACCTCG
>OOFE01013255.1:0-13875 GCA_900323365.1 Monocentris japonica
TGGCCCTTTTTATTAAAAGTGTTGCGGAGACAAAAAGAAAACAGCAGGGTTAAACTTCCACTTGTTTGGAAATCCTGCTGGGATGATGGGATCCAGTTTCACGGCACCGCTCAAATTTTAGGGATGAGTCTTATCCATTACCTAAATCTGTCTCAATCAAATTAGGGCCATTCATGCTTGCCATTCGTGCCATTTGTGCTTGTATTTGAAAAATGCAGCCTAATATTACTGGCAAATGAGAAGTAGATTAAGGACTCATGCGGTTTAATAAACTCTTTCATTGCAGCAGCTGTGGAACACTTTGTGATACCAGAAGTAGCAGAGAAATATTTTGCTTTTGTTTTGCATTTCACCTTTCTGTTCAGCACAGTCAAGGCTGGATATGCTAGAACCATGCTGATTAGACACCCAAACATGTCTGTTATTGTGTTTCTCCCCCCGGCAGACACAGGATCACAGCTGCTCACTATTTGACAGGAAAACCAAATAGTGCTGATGGTGTACAACATGCATGGTTGGGCCAAGAGAGAAATATGACTATCCTCAACAAATATGTAGCACAGTTTTCTGGAGGTGACATCAATAAATAAAGCAATTTAGGTAATTTAAGTCATGTGAGAAAACATATTGTGGATAGGTAGTAAAACACAGGACATTAAATTCATGCTCTCATGGTGCAGGCCTTCAGCTAAACCAGTCATGTCCATGAGAGGGAGACATCTTCCAGTGACTCACTCTGTCAGAGTGGAAAACACCAGTCTAGGAACCTAACGACTTTACCATGAAAAATGTCTGTACTGTCAGTACTGATTTAACAGGACGCTAAAGACCCTGGTTTATTTGTATTTTTTAATAGGCAACAGGATATCAGGATATTGTTTCCTGGAGTCCTTTGTGAGATCTAATAATTGTGAAATTGACGTGTTTTTTTCTACACTAATCTCACATATGAATCTCACGTAAATCAAATAAAAGACACGACTGCGGCTTCACAGATACAACTAGACCGTCCGATGTGTTAATCAGTGGGACCAGAATTCACTTGCTGCATGCTGGCCTTGGCTTGAAGCCGTGACGGGTGGACCCCATGCAACACAATTCGTTTATACCATTCAAAATTCAATTTCTTTCCAGGACTCGGGCCAACAGAAAGTAAGCAGTTTATATCAAAACTAATTAATTGAATGGATCAAGCAGGCCTCTGAGCAAATGGCATCTCTTTTCTGTGAAGCCATGACGATTTTCCATAGCATGACTCATTACCTCTCCTAAATGATGCACCAGGATGACGGAAATGCCGTTTCACCTCTAATGTAAGGATGATGGCTACACAAAATTAAAGATGTAGTCTGGATTTAATTTGATTTCTATGTTTTGGGTGTATTTCTATTGTGTTCTTGAAGAGTTTGGCATGTAGATGTTCTTGACCCATCATAACTAAAATCACAAACAAAGCCAGTGGTGGGGTGACACTGTTCTAATAAGTGACTCCATACTGCAATTGCAGATTGGGGTTTAATGATATAACATCAAAACATTGATCACCATGACATAAATCCCCTGAAGGCTCTTGTAGCTATCCGTGTTTACAACAGGCATCACGTGCTGCTACAAGTGGATAATGAAATTTAACCTCATACAAAGCTTGATCGCTTTAAGTAACAATAGTGCGACACCCTCTCTCTCATCGTCTTGCTTTTTGCCTTTGTCGGTGAGTTATTATTTCAATTGTGCCAGGACAAAAGGACAGAAGCTCATCACAAAATCTGAAGCCATGCCCATGCGCTCATTCGGCCCCAGACTAGAGCATGTCTAGGACATGGTGGGACGCCCTCACAGTCGTCCCAGACAAAGACATGAACTGAATTAGCTCACTGCGTGCGTCGGCTGATAGATTTACCATCTATGAGCTCATGTGCTGGAGTGAGCCGCCCAGCACTTCACGGCGTACTGATCTATCTCTGAGGAAGTCTCAATTAGAAACAAGGGGTGGATCCACATCACCTGCCCGGGCGTCCTCATTGACGACTGACCCAGGCCAGCCGCTGTATGATACATTCCCACAGTAATCTTGGTCCTAGACTAGGAGGATAGGCTCCTGTGGTTAGAGCAAAGCCCAGTGCCCTCTCTTCCAAGGTCAACGTTCGCTGCATCTGTCTCCAGTAATGACATATTGGAAAGGCATGTATCTGGCAGCAGACCAATCAATATCTGTACTAATCAACAGTGATGCTGATTGTTTTCCACTGATGAGCTACAAAGGCTGACGGTTGCGTGTGTGCAATCATTTTCATTGCACATAAAATGGACCTAATTGCACAGGCATGATTGTCTATGTAGCCACACAAAATGACATCTGTGGATATAATTACACAGCCAACTCCACAATCTGGTCTATCAAAGGCCACATTCTCAAGCTTATCCGTGATCTAGTGCAAAGAGGCCGTAGCCAATGGCACTAAAGCACATTTCACCTAGTCATAGCTGGCTCAAATGAATCCATCATAATCACTTTGGAACCTGTCATGATTAGTCTGCTCCCAAAGATGTAACAGTCATTCTCTCCAATGATCCAATTAACTAAAAGGCTGCACATCGAGCTATAATTCTATTTATGAAAGTTATTATTGATCATAATGTTTTAAAATCTTTTTTTTTTTTTTACCAATACACAAGATTGCCATGCTGGATCCAGAACTTGGTTTTAATATATTCTTGACTGTAATGGTTTCAATCTGAGCAGAGCATCGAGTTTGTTTGTTTCCCCACAAAAAGGAAAAATAATTAGGCGTACTAACGACAGAAAGCCATTTCCTGTTATGATGATATCCATCTGACTTTTCATCAGAGTAATACAATATTTCATTTTCTGACGAGAGCTTGGTTTGGAGTAGGTAGGTTGTGCTCCAGGTAGATTACTCAGGTTACCGTGATGCATGCCGTAACATAATAATCAATTATCCCATAATGTAATCCAATTAGCCCTCAGAGAATACAAGAGCTGAAATGCAATGAACCATGTTCATCCGTCATCAAGAAATTTAATACAACATCTCCTTAGGGGTAAGCTGCAACGACAAATTCAGTTTAAGAATTCCTCTGGGAACGGCAGCGACATCAAAAATTGAGCGCAGGGCACTTCGTACAGCAGGAGACTGAGTTTGACGCAATACTCATTAGACCACTTAAATATCTCATCACAGCAGCAGTAAAAAGCCAGTAGATTCGCCCACATACACACTGGAGCATGCATTAGTTATCTGAGCTAGCCACATACAGTACACTGGTTTGCATAAATACCGTAGCTAAAATCCTCAGGTTTCATGGAGGTTTCATGTTTGCTACATCACTTGTTCTGAGAACCAAATTATTACTCATCTGCTTTGCTCAGCGATGTATCACATGACAAAGTTTGAATCACTGACTATTCTAGGATGCATCCAATAATGTAGCTTTTAAAAGTCAGTCGTGTGAAGTCCAAATCGGCTTACCTGCACAGTTAGGGAATGAGACAAACGGTCCCTTTACCACAAACAGAACCTTATTAATAAACTTAATTCATCAAAATGCCACTTTAAGTCCACGTTAAAAGGATATTTAGTGTATCAATTATTGGTATATCCATATGTTATTGAAAGGTTTGGATAAATAGTCTTTCTAGTCCTCGTCTCAAGAACTAATGAACCAATTAGAGAGAGAATTAAAATATTCTCACCAATTAAAACAAACATAGCCAAAGGTGGCACTTTACTCCAATCCCAGTTTGAAGCACTTTAACATCAATGAATCATCACCACATTCATTTTGAGAATTACAGTAAACAAACAAGACCATCAGTGAGAAGATCGGCAGGGGGAAAGAAGTGGGGCTGTTCTTCCAGTGTTAATGGAGCAAAAGCTGTCAGAGTTTCTTGCAGCGGTAGATGGTGGAAGTGAAAGGAGTGAAAAGTGAAAGGCCGATGAGAAAATCACTTCCAACGTTCCACATTGATCGTCTTCAGTAACGCAAAAGAGGAAACAAACGCACCAGGGAGGGGGAGAGGGGGAGAGGGGGCGGAACAAGTAGCAACATCCTCTTTGTGACAGGAAGCAATGGGGTTTATGAGAAATGTGGTTTTAATTTTGATTAAAAAAACATTTCACTTCCATGTGATAGAGGCTACCACATGTCTCAACCGTGGTCCCATTTGTTTATGGCAAGTATGCCAAGGTATCACAATTCATTTGACAATGATTTATTGATGTTTAAAAATACTACTTGTAGCACCTTTCAAAGACATCAAAATGCTAACGTCCACCTACATCTAGCTCTGCACTACCTCCACACACACAACGGCTTCAAATGAGCTCAGTTCAGTCTTTGTTTTGTTCATTGTTGTAAATGATGGGTCAAACACAGCATGCACCACTGGGCGACTGGAAAATAACTTGTCAAGGCCCATGTGAAACGAGAGGACTAAATGCCCCGAGGGCAAAATTTCAATCAATGTCTCCTTGTCCTTCCTCCACAGCAAATTAGATTCTACCCATGCATGAGAGGGAAGTGTGACCCTGAAATGACTGGAGGATCAGGGACAGCGCTTTGACAGGTAGTAGCAGCATCCATGTAGCGGCAGCAACAGCCCAGACTTAGAGGTTGGTCCCTCACAGCCACAGCAATAAACCAATTACTGTCCAAGGCTTCCCTTTGTCTTTTGACAGAAAAACAATTCAGTGTCTCTCTAGTGTCTTACACTTGTGAATAGTTTGATTGTAAATCTCAGAGTGGCCTAATGGGGGCACTATAATTAAAGGTCAAACTCTTGAACTCAAGTGAGATATCCCCAACACCACGATTTTGAAGAAGCCTGGAGGGACGATGCATTTTGGCACTGTGTTCTGGTTTCATTTAAAATCATTACACTGATTGGCTGCGTTTTGTTCCTTTTACTTACTAAATGTAGCTTGCACTTAGATCTGTTGTGCTGGCATATTTTCTTAGCAATTGTAGCCTACTTCCCATTCGGGGGCCAGGGGTCCGTGTGGGGTTGGGTGGAGGGATGGCTTGGGAAAGAGGGGCAGCGGGGCCACATGGCTGGGAATGGGAAGATGGGTTCTTTATGTTCTTTGTTTCTTTTGCAGTACTTCTTTTTTACATACTGATCTATACTGTATGCCACCATTTAAAATGTTTTTTAAAAATAAAGTAAAAACCACAGTGTCAATGCTGACTGCTGATGGGATGAGGTGTCATCAGATTATTTCTTTTTAGGGGTACCAGCTGTGTTTCTGCACTGTACTCTTGGGGGAAACATTCCCTCATCAAAGACCACAGAGAAACAACGCTATTTGAAAAATTAAACACAAAAGCCAAACACTCCACCAAATAACTTTATGTATCATGATGTTTTCCAATTATACTGAAAGAGATGTGGTGACAGCAAGAGTGGAAAATTGTTGACAAGATTTATAATGTATCCATAGGCAACGCAAGACACAAGCTTAACCAAATCACATAATGTAATAAGGGGCTAAATCAAATAGAGGCATGTATCAAACGAGATTTATTGGTCTGGTCCTGCTCAAAAGCGAAGGATGCTGATGAAAATGATTGTTCTAATGCAAGGAAGAGGGCTGCAAACATGGCTTCCTCTGGGATGCAGGGGTCATCACTGGAGATTACCACTTGGTTAGAGGGCACCGCGGGGTCAAACATAGTAGCAAGGTCACGGCAGCAAATAAACAGATCGATCCTTTTACCTAAAAACATCTGTCTCCTCTTTTGGAGCTGATGGATTACATGGTAATATCTGCTAGAGGATTTGGTTAATTTTGAAAAAGGCTTTTGCTGGATTTGGTGTGCCGTTTCCACACCTTGAACCCTAACCCTTTTGTTTACATCTGTAAAGCGGCCTTGCATAAGCCTTTGTGGCTGACACGAAGTACATGAAAGTCAAAAGCCAACTACGCTGATTTTGCTAACTCGTCTAAGACATGAGATCTCGGTTGGATCACAATAGATCAACATAATAGATCAAGCAATAATTTCTGGAGGCACTGCTCTCCAAATACAGACCAAAACCCCAAAGTGCTCCAAAAAAGTCAAGCCTTCACAAAAACCCATCAACATTGTGGCTTACAGAGCCGCTCTCATTTATTTATTTACAGTGTTGTGCACCCTGATGAAGGCCATGGGGCTTTTAACAGAATTTTGGAGTGCCTTGGATCGCTGTTTTTCCACATGATTACTAGAAGAGCCACAACCTTCATCATTCGAGGCTCAGAAGCGCTCCAGCCTCCTATCTGTTTTCCACTGTCTTCAGCTGACTGATAGTATACTCCTACATGTAGGCCAGATTCTCCCCTGGCCACATTCAAAGCTGCTGATTGCTGTTATAGTGGTATTGATTACCAACTTCCTTTGTTTGAATACCTCAGCGAGAAAGCCAACCACTAGCAACTGGTAACCTGGCACAGTAATGAAGAGGATGACCATACGCACGCTACTTGTTCTTTACAAACTGAACAAACAATGCAACCATTACTTACATTCAATAAAAATATATTGATGAGAGCGTTGCTACGCCTGCACCTCACCTCTTGATGTGTTCATGTTACTATTAATAACTTAGGTTATACACACATAAACTCCTGTTATTAGAAGATGACCATTGTCATATTTATAAAATGACAGGGTAGTCAAACAGCTTCTACAGATGTCTGGCGGAGGAGAAGGATGGAGGCTCATCAGTGCCTTAGAGACGGCTTATCTGTGGCACTAGATCCATCAAATGTGAAACATAACCACAGGACGTACACAGAAGAATCAATCTGACGTGTCATTTGGACGAGAGGGAAGGTCCGACCTGCAATCTGACCAGTGTGTGCACTTGTATAACAGGCGATATTTTCCTAAAGAAAACAAACACACGGTGTTTACCCAGAGATAGGAGCAGCTGCTGCACACCTGCCTGCAGTCCAGTTCCCCTCTTCAGCGAATGAGTCTAGGTCTTTTGTTACAACGCACAGACAGGTGTGGGTCGTCCCATTTATGCAGGGTACACATTTCAGCACCCGTTTAATTGCGATAACGCCCTTGACATTGGGAAGCTAACTCTCTAAAATGAATTAACGCTGTATTCCTCTGTAATCAAAAGAAACGCCTTGCTCGGTGGGGATGCGTGTGGACCATAACAGAACCGAGATATAAATCTATGCAGCCTCTCTTTTGAATCTGCAATAAGACCATCCACATCCATGGCACTCCTTCTGTGCCCTTCAGATCATTAGACGTGATTGATAGTGAATTTACATCACATATCCCCTGTGGACTGAGCACTAGACAAAGCCAAAAGGGTGGTCGTTTCTGAGTGTTAATAAATACTGCTGTCACGATGAAAAATAATCAGAGAGCATTATATACAACTATGGCACCTTATACATTTCATTAATCATCCTAACACCACTGCCTGCAACTGCTCCCTTGGGCGATTACGTAAGGTCTGTAGTTTATTGGTAACCCCACTTTTGGGCCCATGAAATAACGCTGACCACTGGGTTCAAAGTGAATGAAGTTGATTTTTTCCACATCTAAATCCCATACAAAGACTGTGATCTCACTTTTACGCTGCGAGCACACTCTAAGAGCAGAATTGATAGGAGCCTCTGATAGAAATAGATTTAAATCCCATAACAAACTAAAGAATTCCACACAATGGGTCTATATTTGTCCAACCATCACATTTCACATACTTGCTGCACACTGCGATTGACACACTCCTGAGCTATGAGGGAGACTTTAAATATAGACCGCATGGGAGGAGAGTGTTGGTACAGTTGGGCTGTGGGATTGTGAATGGGATTATAATATTATGATATATAGCTGTATGTATTTTGCTCTAGGAGGCGATGTGCCATACCAGGAATAACACCAGAGGACAACATATTTATACTGGACTGGAGGCAAGTATCCTTTCTGCAGCATGGAATAGGACCTGCATTTAGTAAAAGACCCTTAAAACCCATGCAATGTGATGCAGTTTAGTTTGCACAGCCAGCTGCATCACGGAATTTGCCAATTGCCGTCCAGACATGAGGAACACTGACCTCGCAGCAGCTCAGCCAGCTCTGTACCTCAGTCTCTTTCCCGGTGGTCAAATTTGACAGAGAATCATACATTTTGATGACCGCTGAATTTAGAGTGCATCTCTAACGCCAAACATATTTACAGTTCCCACTGTGTATGTAATTGCAGAAGACGCAGAGGATGAAGAGGGCAGGAAGAAGATGCTTTAGCAGCACAGCGACTGATGCTGTGAGATTAGAGAGGGTGTCTCAAATAGTGGAGAGTAAGAGGTGGACAAACTATCTCACATCTAATTTCACTATGAGGGAAAAAGATTTGTTTAGTTGTTCTTAAAATCCCCATCTTTTGTGGTGGTCACTGTGAACTGAGCTGCACTAATTTAAAATTGCTTTCTTGCAAAATATGTCGTGAGCTAGGAATTATAAGGCTTTATTTGGGTAGTGTACAGTTCTGAGATATTGAGCATCAAAGATCTGACGTCTTTTTTTTTTTAAACTATTTTAACTATTAAACCCCAAAAGATTGTTTTAAAAATAACACTACACAAGCATAACACTCGAAGATCATAAATATGTGGTAACACAATTTACTAAAAACAAAGTCATATAGAAGCTTACAATTCCAAATAATTTAAAGTAAAATAGTATAATAAAACTGCTCCTTACCTCCACACCACATCAACAGAAGCAAAAGGATGTTTCCCCGAGAGAAACCGCAAGTTGGCCCCATATTCGCGAACCATAAGTGAAAGTTTCGGAATAAAAATGCAAAAAAAAACAAAAAAGTTCCTCTGGATGAAATGAAAAAAAAAAGAATAAAAAAAGACAAATCGGTTAAGTGAAGTCAGAGTATAAACCAAATGTCCCGTGTGCTTAATGAAGCCCTCAGTGAGAATGTCCCATAGAGAGGCTTCTGGGTTGACTGGCTGGCCAGGGGGAGGTTCACTTCGACATTATACGCTGTCTTGGCTTTTCCGCTCCTTCCGGACCAGCGCAAGCGGGATAGCATCTACAGGAAATTTAACAATATAATTTATCAGCAGGACATTCGTGGCATTAACACTTCGCGGGATGTCCGCTTCGGTTATATACGCCATCTGATCTTTTTTTTTTTTTTTTAAGATGGGCTATATCGTTTTTCCCTGGATTGTTTTATCACAACAGCCCTGTGATCATTCAGTAACGCATCTTATTTTGAAACAAACGATATCAGATCATGATATCAGATTTTATAGATCGTTAAGATGAGAAATGATTCACCCTATGGGCGTATCATTTGTGTCCAACGTCCACCTGCCATCAACAACATAAGTGTTTTTTTTACATTTAAAAAGAATGCAATCTGATAACAGGGTCCAATGAGAGCCAAGTCATCAGCCTAAATAGTGTGGCCCAGCAGCAACTGAACTCCTGCTAAGGGGAGTACCATTTCACTGCTGAGTGGCTGCCGAAAAACACCACGTGGACCAACACCACCACATAACTGACTAACACACACACATCTGCAGTGTACCTGGCCTGCTCATACAGTATGCTGGGAGTGTGTCTGAGGTTGGAGGTCATCTTAAATAGTGGGATCTCTCGCTCTCTGAGTGATTATCTTGGTTTTGTGTGGGGTGATGCATTACTCTGGCCTCAGGGCAGGGCACCAGTCACTCACACAACAATCACTCTCCGATCAATGGCTCCCAGTGTAGCAAAACACTGGAGCACACTGTCCTGCAGAGAGGATGTCTGTACCTCCTGAGTTGTAATGAACATTAGGACCACCTTCCCAATATTTGAACCCCCTTTTGTATAATCCATATATCTTGTTTGTGTCAAGGCTCCTTTATGACTTAAGTGAATGAAGGACTTACTAAAGGAGCATCAGCTTCACCTGGTCTGTATATCTTGCAGATAAAGCAGGAATTCCTGATATTTTGTGTAGTAAGTGCTTATTTATATAAATCTAATAATTATACAACTCTTGACTCACTGCTTGTACCCACATCAGATAGATATTGAAACTATGTGCTGTGGAAAGCTTGATAATATATTGAATAGCTACAATAATGTGTGATTTCATTCCAAAAAAACTACACATCCATTTGAATTAAAGTTAATATTTGATATTTGTTATTTGACTTTTCAAAACTAAAAATGTGTATCGCTGTTCTCCAAGTGAAGGTTTTAGAGTTGTCAATGTTGTCAATGCAACTCTTGTTTAGAGTTTTAGATAGAAATCAACTGTTAAGCAGATGGTAAAGATTCATATATACTGTACATTACAATCAATTTCCTGTTTGCACCATAGCATTGCCTGAATAGGAGAGCAAATTGAATGCAGTTTGCTCTATCAAGGGACAATGTGGGGGACATTATGTGATATAAGATGCCCACTGGGCTGCATGAGAACATGGCATCTAAGATAAAGTTACCATATGACAGACTATAGGTATCCTGAGGCATACGGTCAATGAGAATCAATAGAGACAAGGAAGTGTGGTGCTTCTCATGACACGTGGACCCACAATGCTATCTTATCTTAAAATGGCACCAAGTATAAAACGTTGCAGGGTGTGCATATTGGTGAAATATACTAAATGGGATATTTTTGACTTCTGCAGTATGGACTCTTATTATGACCCTTGAAATCTTTATTATTAGCTGCTCGTAATGTTTAATATCAATTTCTAAGCTCATGTTGCATTTATTGTAAGTCACTCTGGATAAGAGCCTCAGCTAAGTGCCTGAAACATACATTTAAAGCTTTATCATTGCAATCACCATATACCAAAGTTATCTTTAGGCCTGCGTGGGTCACATTGGTTTCATTTTCATTTTGCCGAAGCAGCAATGCATTTCCATTGCTGGCACGGTAGTTTGGGAAGCAATTACAGTCTTGAGTCTTGTTCAAGAAGGCAGGATGCTCCTTCTGGGGATTCAAACAACAACTTCTGTTCGTGGGACACTTACCAAAACCATGACGCCACATTACACAATGTTATTACTGCTGCTAAAGAGCCTGCAATACGATTTCCCCTGGAAGAAAAGCATGATGTTGTTTCATTACATAATTGGACGGCCATTCATGATGTACACACCACCTGACCTGAGCTGATTTGAGCATGCTCAGTACGCTCTTGCATATATAACACGCAAATCTCACTCAGCTCAAAATGAACCCAGTTTCAGTTACAGCACTTCTCTTCTTCTTACATCGTTGCATTGTCACGTTAAGCGGCTGTGTGCCCATTAAATATGAATAATGTGGAAAACGAAAAAAAGCCTCGTTCTGAGCATTGTGGGAGCTCGTCCTCGTTGCCCCTCTGATGAAGTGGATGTGCGTAATTCCTCCTGATTTTCCAATAGCGTGAGTGCATGAGGTGTTGGTCCCATTAATGACGCTCCTTTGTACGCTGTGCATCTTGACCCCCATTTAAGTACTGTCACTGGCAGAGCAGATGGTACCCGCACACACACACACTGAAAGAGGAGTGGCCATGGCAACAGACTCATAATAACTAGCCTGGTGTGTAGTGGAATCACTTGGTCTAATTTGTTAAGTACCACCTCAGTATATTTGATTGAATCACTATTCAGTGCCTAAAACAAGTGACATCAAATAAAACATCCCCAGCTGCCCAAGCTAACGGTGGATCGGTTTTTAGCAATTGGGCAACCGTTTAGTGGAGACAGAATGGGCCTCATGCATGAACATTTTCAGCTGTTGTAGCTTACAGACCTTGGTCAAATTGTCTATTGTTTATTTGCCAATAACTCTTAGCACTTGGCACCTGAGTAGACTAAATCAAACCATTACAAGTATGTGCAAATACTATTTGACACACATCTCGTAGGCCAAGGTCTTTTAAACTGCCACAATATATATATACATAATAATATATACATAACCAGCAATAGTACTTAAAAAAAAAGATTCATCAATGAATAGAAATATGATAACAGCATGTGGAAAATGACGGGGGGCAGACGACCATCCTGGAATCAGATTTTGAGGAAGAACTTCTTCCTGTAGAGCAGGTAGGCGATAAGCACCCAGAGTGAGGTTCCCCACAGGCCCTGGAACAGCCACTCCCAGTGGCTCTCCTGGACGTGCATCTCCCAGCTGAATGGGAAGTAGAAACCCAGGAGGGAGTGGCCCACGTACACAAAGATGGAGTTCATCCCTGAGCAGAAAATCATAGACAATCATCAAAAGGTACATTTATGTTGTTTGTTTTTTATGGATAACAAAGGAATTGTTCACAGTCTTGATATGGTCATATTTGCTTTGCCCTATGCTGCATGAATATGCCTTACCTGGGTATATGAATGGCTGTCCACCCCACCACCCCTTGATATCCATGACAAAGTACATGCCCCCCAGCAGCAGGAAGGAGAAGCAGCCCATGCACATCACATAGGACAAAGACCTGGCAGTCAACAGTGGAAACACACTCTGTTAGGTCAGCTACAGCAAATGTTATTCTGTACAGTTGGGTATCGTTAAAATTTTTCTGGAAAGGTGTGAAGGAAGGCGTAAAAAGTCCATCAATCCTGTATTGTAGATAAATAACGACCTAGCTCTGGGGGGTCCTGAGCTTTATTCCTTGCTGGGCTGGTATAAAGCATCAGCAGCTTGGCACGTGCCCCGTGGAGCCGTGCCAGCCAGCCATGTCCCTGTCTGTTCCTAAGTGCAAGAATGTTTGATGTAATATCATCTAATGTAAAATGGCTGCCTGCCGGAGCCTCCCTTGCAGCAGGCATCTTTTATCTCAGCTGAAGTGGGGCCAAAAAAGACTCTTGGCCGGGAGTTAATTACTTCTAGACATCCAGGCAGGGACTCGTACTCAAGAGCTCAATAACCTGCGCATGATGAACTGCCTATAAAAGCCGGGCAGGTAATGGGGAGGGATGAGCACAGCTATACGGAGGCCCCCTGTGGAACATCGTGAAGAATTTGCTTACACATCACAGATGAAATGGTATTCTTCCTGGTGCAACATAAAAATGATTCACGTCACATTAGAAGTAATGCGGGGGTGGACCGAACGCACGGCTCGCAAAGTAAGCGACACGTCTCAGGTAGCAATCATAATAGATTTCAAATCAAAATCACTTCCCGCAATTTATCAAACGCATGTGACTAGTGGCCATGCAATATGGGTGTAGTTAGACTGGGTGTGAATGTACTGTACAGTGTTTGTATGACTGCTGTTCCCAGAGCCCATTCCATCACACAGAGCTGGTAAAGAGGAGAATGTTTCTGGTAGGGTAGCAGGTATAAAACATCCTTTATTTTGCTGGCTGCTAAGAGTGATAATGTTGGAGGACGTGTAACCTCTCCGCCTCACACCCCTGACAGCCCCGGGGTGATTATTTACAGTCAGAGCTGTCGTTAGAGGTAAGTAAACGCGTGTTTTAGCAGCCTTGATTTGTGCCTGCTGGAAACTCATTCTTTCTTTTGTGAGGAAAGTGGCTGGATTTAGAGGCTCAGGAAGCACTTACCAAAGGTTTTTATTGACAGGTATAAATCCTCTGTCTCGTGTGCACTTAGAAAGGATGGCTGCAGAGATTCCCTGAGGGTGGAAATGAAACAGATTTCAAATCGATGGAGGGCGATAAAGCAAGCTGTATTGGGCTACCAAAACATGAGCCAACAGAATCAACCGAGTCCGGCAGATTAACCGATTATCTGAGACTCAGACAATCAAGGTCCGTCAGGTCTCTCTCTCTCTCTCTCTCTCTCTCTCTCTCTCTCTCTCTCTCTCACACACACACACATACACACATTCACAGCCTCGGCAAGGGGTTACACTGACTTTAC